>JBANCZ010000880.1:0-27448 GCA_037040025.1 Sphaerogastrella javana | reverse complement strand
TTAATGTTAAGATTCGTAAACTTATTGTTAGTCTCAAAACTAAGAGAAGATTCAATAAATAAAAGCAAAGTTAAAAATAAAAAAAAAAATTAGAGAAGTAGCGGATGGAAATTCATATATTTTTAATAAAAGGCTTCTCTGTAGGAATGTTAATCGGGTTTTAATTAAACTTAATCATTATGGTCATTCCTAAAAGGTATACGTACTTTTAAAGAGAGAAATTTTAAATATTTGCTGGCTTTAAGAGACATTTTAAAGTAACAGTAATTAGTTTAATACATATATTATGAACTATTACATATCCTATCATTTATTTATCATATAAATAAATTAGATATGGAATCAAAAGAAATGCAATTCAATTAGAATAGTAACAGATGGAAATTCTCATGTTTTCAATAACAGGTTTTTGGTGAAATTTAGAAATCATAGAAACAGGATCTTTGTAGGATTGTTAATCGGGTTTTAATTAAACTTACTCCCAAATGTCGCTGTATATTGACTAGATTTGAGAGAGATTTGGGTCATATCTATCAAGCTGATAGTGTCATCATCATTATCAGCCAGTATAACGAGCAGCACATGGCATGATCTGTGTGATTTTTTTTTTATATGATATCTTTAAGATGAACATATAAGCATTGACAGGTGCGTTGTTTGATGTGTTCTTTTTTGCTTTTTCTTATTTATTTGTGTTGTTTTCCTTCTATATGTATTTATATATACATATATAAATATATATATTTCCTATTTCAGTTTTCTGTTTCGTGTCGATTTGGTTTTTGTAATTTAACTCAATAATTTTTCTCTATTTTTGTACAACTTTCACATGTGAATGTGACGTCGCACCGTCTGACGAATGACGACTAACGTCGACGTCGACGTCGATGTCTACTGTCATCACCTCCGCATCATCCTCACCATCGAGTCCACCCGCTTTGCCAGCTACCCCTGCCCTGCAGCGATCTGAGTTAATGTCTTGACTGCTTTAGTTATTACTATGTTGCCGATTTTTTCTCGTGTGCCTTTTTTAGATGCTTTATTATACCCTATACTCGCTGAAAGTGCATCAAGTGGGGTATCTTATTCTCATTGGTTGGTTCGCTATAGATCAAAACACTTAAATGAATATTTGGCAGTAAGCTTAAGTTAAGATTTACTTAAAATTTGATTTGTTTGTTTTTAAAATGAGAAAATTATGGAAAAATTCAATGATTTTATTCAATGAAAATATGCAATAGGCTTTCCATTTAATAGCAAGTTTTTATAGTTTATTGAAAGTTCTTTTTGATATTAGCATAATTCATTTGTTTATTTGATCATAAATTCCTCATTACAAAGTTCTAATTGACGTTTTGATTATGAACGATTGTTAATGGAACATTTGATTATGGAAACGTTTAGAGGGTATTAGCCTAATTGGCATGCATGGTCGCTGTTGTAATGTTGCTGCTTTTCTTCTAATGGCAGCAACTGTTGCTGTTGTTGCTGTTGTCTAGTGTTGCTGTTGTTGTCTGTTGCTGCTTGGCTGGCAGAGCTATAAATTTAATTTCGATGCAAAGTTACAGCTTAATTCTAATGCCCAGCTGCGATGGACACGGCACAGACAAAGCTAAAGACGTTCATCATCATCAGCAGCAGCAGCAGCAGCACCAGTGGATAGCAGAGGCAGAGGCAGAGGCAGAGATAGAGATAGAGGTGGAGGTCGAGGGCAATGTGGAGGCATAAGCAGCGGGCACAGCGAGAAAATCAGAATTCCATAGATCGTTTCGCCACTGCCCACTGCCTGCCCCCAACAACTTGTTGCAGGCATTTCACTTTTTTTTTCTTCGTTTTTCGTTTTTGTTTCGTGCCGCAAATGATGATCGATGTGCGCGTCGCATGTCGCTGTCGCTGTCTCTGCTGTCGCTGTCTCTGCCTCCATGCCAGCATTTGAACGTCGAACATTTCGCTGGCATTTAAAATGGCAAAATGTAAATATGTTTACTCCTTGCCCCTTGCCCCTTGCCCCGTTGCTGTCGACGAACATCGGCAGCCACAACTGTTGACAGGCGGTGCCAAAAATTATTAAGATAAATGCCAAGAATGTCTCGGGAATTGTTGAAAAATTAATTAGATACTAAATGGACTCGCCTCTGCCAGCTTTTGATGCCAAGAGATGCTCCATACACAGTTCTCATACCCATCATCCTTTCCAGACAGCGAGTGGCCTATTCGCAGCCAGCGAGTGCATTCAATCCGTTGCTAATCACCAGAGAGCAGAGCTGCAATCAGCTAGAGCAGAGCCTAATAAATGACCACGCTCAATGCTGAGTTGCAGCAGCTTGTTGCCAGTTGCAAGTTGTTGCTGTTGCTGTGTTGATGTTGTTGTTGTTGTTGTTGTTGCTGTTGGCGTCGCAGTCGTCAGGCATCGTATCTTGTTAGCCGCACGGCATCCAAGGCGCTAATTAGCCACGTTGTGGCGCTGGTAATGGCATTGGCTTCAGCTACAGCTACAGCTACAGATACATCTACAGCTTCAGCTTCAGCTACAGCTTCCACTTTAGCTACAGCTTTGACTCTGAGTCTGACTTTGAGGCTGACCAAGCGATGCGACTAACGAATTGCTGCCAACTCTGTGAGTGGCAACAGACGGCAAATGAGGCCTTGATGACAACAGATGGGCCGCCCTGCCCACAATCGAGCAGAGAAGCTTGTATGAGTGTGTGTGTGTGTGTGTGTGTGAGAGAGAGAGAGAAACATAGAGAGGGACAGACTGAGAGAGAGAAATGTGATAGAGAGTAGCTCAGCGTTGAGTGAACGAAAAAGAAAGCCATAACAATAGACACCCGCATTTTAGCGGACTCTAATGAGCGACCCCTACCTCTAGCTAACTCTATCTATGCTCTAAGTCTCGCCGTCCCACTGTCCCATCGTTCCACCGTCCCTCTGTCCCATCGTCCCACCATCAGCTACGTCTCTTGAAAGTAAAGGGAAAAAGTGAAGAATCTTTTAGCATTTAATGATGTGTCTTCTTATAAACTGTGCAGGCTGCTGAACTGCAGCGTGCTGCATATTATCATCATCAGCATATTTTAGAATAAATAAAGGCCTAATGCTGACCTAAGCATGATAATCATACTTGCTTATATTTCTTTTATATATATTAAGTGGGATTAACCTAAAACACTGCGTTTCATTTATCATTGAATTTACGATGAAAAAATCTGAAAAAAAAAACAAACAAACAAAAATCTATGAAACAAGTTATACTAGAGATCAGAAATTCTTGGCATATGATATATGCACATATATGTACATTAATCACTTAAACCATAGCAAATTATTTAAATCGCTTATGTTTGACACATTCGGAATTTTGTTGTAATTACGAACTGTTAATCAAATATTATATGTAATTATTAAGTTCGAATTCAAAGGGTTCATTAGCGTGCCATTAAACGAAAGGGAGATCTTAAAACTATCATTATAATCTGCATACACGCGGAGAAAGTACTTTCTTATGCTAAGTTCCCCAATTCTATGTAGTCTGAGAGATGCTATCTTATATGCATATTAATAACAAATTCAAATTTAATTCACAGACAATTTCTGTAGTAGACCTATTGTTCAAAGAGTCGTTTATTATGTTAGTTGGAACAAATTTCATATGAGAAACATTTTTCTGAGTTATAGCCATTTCTCGATAGAAGAGTTCTATCTATTCTGCGTTATTGATTATTTGATTACATATATATATATTTTAATTTTATAATACTGTACATTAGTTGACGAAACTCCGGTTAAGTAAAACTCTACAAAAGATACAAACTTGTGTTTCAATTTGGATAAAAATCCAATCTTTAACTAATCAGTTTAACTTACTATAACTTTTACAAATAATCAATATAAGTTACTAACATTAAAATAATCTTAAAATCATGTAATTAATTATATAATAAAGAATTAAGAACTAAATTAATTCACATAAAATATTTTTTAAAACCCTTTTTTCGTGAAGGTTTGGTAAATGTTAGATGAGATTTAGGACTACCAACAGAACTAAACAGTATGAAATTTATTAGTTTCGATGTATAAGAATATATATGTGTGTGTGTGTGTGTGTGAGTGTGTTTGTGTGTATGCACATCGTATAAATTGGAATCTTGAACTTGCTGCTGGTGTTTAGAATCAGTTCATCAGTTTGTTTGTTCGGTTCAACGCATCAACCACTTCCGGCCAAACGTTTTTGAGGTTTTTTTTTGTTGTTATTTATTTGTGATGATGTTTATGTTGTTCTTGTTGTTATTGAGAGGCTGCCAAATTGAAAACTCGTTGGCCGCATTGGAAAGCTAACGGTTAATTGCTGCTCTCTATGATTAACTCGGGATATGTATGATAACAGCTAATTAAGTAGCAATCAAATCAAACCACAAAGCAAACCAAAAGCGCAAACAGACACACACACACACACACTTACACACACACTCACACACACACACACACATGAAAACAAACTATTCGCCCAGGGGAAGTGAAAGGTTATGTGGAATACTTACTCCGGCAGTAAATCGGAACCGAGTTGAAGTGTAGCACCAAAGTGGCCCGAACTGAACTGATTCTAACTGGAGAAAAAGTAAAAGCTGATTTTCCTATATACCACGCAGGCAGAACTGGCAGGCAGAACAACTTCAGTGGCAGAACCATAACTCGAATCCAGTGGCATAAGTGGAACCACGCCAAAAAACTCCGCAGAATAGAAAGGCTCTAGCGCACTAGACATGACCAAAGCTCCACTGCAAATATTTAGAACAAACCAAAACAAATAAAACCAAACAAAAACATAAAAAAATTGCAGAAAAAATAAAACCCACACAATTACACACTAACATGTGTAAGTTGTACAAAACTGGTCAAAAGCGCTGCGTCAGATGGAAGAATAGCCTGTCATAACACGGCTGCCAGGCCATCCCATCGGATGGGATGCTACTGTAGTGCAGCCATGTTTGAACAGGTTGCACGTTGCTCTGAGTGGGAGCGAATTCTCGGGAACCAGAAAGCTCTACATTATGTTCTAAATATTGTTCATTATATACTATAGCGAAATTAAATATAGTACTAATAATTATAATAATAATAGTAATAATAATAAAAATTATTAGAATAATATTACAAAAAAAAAAAAAATAATAATAATAATAATAAAAATACTAATAATAATAATAAAAAAAAAATAAAATAAAATAATGTTAAAAAATAATCAAATAATAAAAAACATTAAATAATAATATTAATATTAATAATAAAAATAATAAAAAAAGATAATAATAATAGTGATTGTGGTAGTTGTAGTATTTGTAATTCTAAAATAATTATTGTAGCAATAATTATAACACTAGTAATAATAATAATAAATTTAATAACAATAATAAATTATAATAAATAATAATAATAATAATAATAATAATAATAATAATAATAAGGAAAATAATAAATAAAATAAAAAGAATGATAGTAAAAATAATAATAATGATAATAATGAATAATGAATAATGCAAATGGAATTTTTGTACAATTGAAATAATATTTTTCAATGCACTCATCATATATTGATCAATTGTTAAATCATTAATTAGAATTTTGTAATAAAAAAATTATTTAAATTAATTCTTTAAAACAGTTAAAATAGTTTAATTAATGCTTATATTATTTTCCGTATATTTAACAAATCGAATGCATATAATAAGAATAATGACAAAAAACGTAAATAATTTCACAAGGTAAATACCCAAGAATTAGTTTTGTGAATTCATTAATTAATTAATATGATTTCTCCTTTGGTTTAATAAAAAACTTACCAAATTTAATATAATTTACAATCTTTATAATTAATCGAATCTGGATTTGCCTCTAGCAGAGTATTAAGTATATGATGTTTTAATGTTTCGTGTCACGCGCTCATCTCTATGTGTAGCTGCTTATGCGAGTTACTGGCGCCCGAAATACATCGCAAGTTGTTGGAGTTGTTGCTGTTGTTGTTGGTGTTGCAGTTGCTGTTGCTGCAGTTGTTGCGATGCAACGGGGCTTTGCAATTTTTACAGCTGTGACACAGAACGCAGCCAAACAGTAGTTCAAATGGTTGGCTGTACAGGGAGGCGGCGGGGCAGATCAGTTGGGCAGGTGCGGGTGAACCAACAACAATAACAACAGCAACAGCAACAGCAACAGCAACAGCAGCAGCAGCAGCTTAAGTAAGCGGAACCCAAAGCGTCAAGCAATTTTCTTATTTTAAGTGATTTCTTTACGCTTTCGCGGCGGTCGCTCTACCTTTAACAGCGACTGCGCTGCCAGTAGCGACTGCGACTGCGACTGAGGCAGAGAGGCAGAGTGGCAGATGCAGAGGCAGCAGCTGAGGCAGCGGCAACAGCTCGTATGCTATACATATACAGTCTTAATTATTGTCGTTTGGAGTCGCCGGCAGTTGCCAGTCAAGTCAACTCTCCATCCTACAGCTTCAACTCAATTTCCAACTCCAACTCCAACTCCCTCTCCATCACCAGCTCCATCTCCAGCTCCAACTTCATCACCATTTCCATTGCCATTGCCATCACCATCTTCATCTCCATTTCCAAGTCTATTTGCAGCGCTGCTTCGTTTGCAATTCATTTTGCTGTTATGTCAAGTCGTTTGGGTCCCAGTTACAGACTCTGCCTCTAACTCTATCTGTCTCTATTTGTCTCTCTCTTTCTCTCTATATCTGTCTCTTTCTATCTCTTTCTCCGCGTCTGTCTCATTGTCCCTTTGTCTCTCTGCTGGCGCTGTTGACTCAATTGATGCCGCTCTAATGAATTATGATTACATTTACTGCCTTAGACGCTCAACGCTCAATGTTTGATGCTCATTGCTCGCTAACAGCTCTCTGTTAGATCACTCTTAAAGCTCTGTTACAACTCTGTTAAGCTGGTTCTCTGTTAACATTTGTGCTGGCAGAGCTGTCGGCGCAGCATGGCAATGACCTGCCGCTGCGTAGAGTTTACTTTACTAAATTCTCACTACAAACAAACGACGCATAGTCGCAGTCACAGTCGCTGCCTCTGTCACTGTCGCTGCCTCTGCCTCTGCCGCCGTCGCAGTCGCAGTCTGTGTGAGTTTGAGCAAGCGGGCAGCAATTTTAATGTTTGTTTTCTTTATTTCTTGCAGGTTTTATTTATGTTGCTGTTGCTGTTGTTCTTTCTGTTGCTATATCTTTTCTCCCGCCAGGTCCGTTAATGTATAATGCAAATACTTAACATACACTAAGCCCATACGCACATACACACATACACATACACTTACACACACATACACACATAAACTTATGCACAAATACACTTATACACACATATATGTATACATACATATGTGCGCATATTTTTAATACAAATATACTCGCGTTTTATTTTCTACTCGTTTATATTTTTACTTTTTAATGTATATATTTTTTTTAACATATTTCAAACATAATGTATTAAAAATTTTGTCACTCTTTTTCTGTTAATTGGTAGTAATTAAATAAATATATGTACATTTATAAATATATACAAAATATTTATATATTTTATACTAAAGTCTGACTACTTTCAATTCACCATCATCAAAATAATTGAAATATTATATCAATAATCTTGAAACTAATCTCAAACTTTCATTGTTTCAATTGTTTACCCAAAATAAAATTTAAAATTAATCACATGAAAATATTTATAAATAGAAATAAAAAACGATTCGAAAAAAACAGCGAGAACTTAGTTGCGCACCTAATACTTAATTGATATTTACAATTCAATTTTATATAAACATAAAGTGTTTAAGAAATATTAAACAAAATACTACAAAAAATTTAAATTTATTATAATAATAACCAATTTAATAATTTTAATTAATTTTCTTAAAAATATAACAAAAGTAGATGGCACGACTGTATATATTGGTTGCCATACTGGGGTCACATCGCATCTGACTTTAGATTTATTGAATAGAATGAACATATTTTAGAATCCGTAACTTATGTCCATAATCAACATTCTAAAGTTTTCGCTTAGTTAATTAATAGATCATATTTATCAAAGCGAATGATGTTGCAACATTCCAGAGCTGCCGCTGTTACGGTGCATAAAAATCAAATGCAGCCTCCCATGATCCCATACGCAGCTAATAATAGATCAAGATTTATATCGCTATCAAGCTACCCAGTGATGCTGACAAGCTTATCAGTGCTCTCTCTCTCTCTCTCACACTCTCTCTTTCTCTCTGTGTGTGTGTGTGTATGTGTGTGATGCGACTAATCCTGCTGATCGACCCTAATGCCGACTAATGCATTCCATATGCTAGCTAACACCCAAATCGGTAGCCATGCAAATCGATGCGCTGTAACAGGTGCCGTTGTCTCACCATGACATCCAATTCTCTCACTGTGGAGAGTGGAGAGTGAAGAGAGAAAGATAGTCAGTGAGAGAAGGAGAGAGAGAGAGAGAGAGAGAGAGAGCAAGCAATTAATGAAGCTGCTGTTCAAGTTCAAATCAAGCCAGCAAGCAACTGGAACTGTCTCTTAGTTTGAGACTGTTAACATACTGTTAAAGTTAACATTGCTCTCTGTTAAGCATAAGGTCGCATGCGAGCCAACTCTCCAAAGGAGAGTGTAGCGTGCGTTTATATTGTTGTTGCTCTTACTCTTGTTGATAGTTTTGGAGAGTGCGCTCTCTCGTTCTCAGCTTTTGGACTCTTTCTTGTTCTGCTTTGGCGTCTGCAGCGACGTTCGCTCGACCGTGGCTATGTTTGTGTGCGTCTTCTATGTGTATTGTTGTTGTGTGTGAGAGAAGTTGCTCTCTGCCTCTCTCTCTATCTCTCTCTCTCTTTCTCCCTTTTCTCTCCCTCTCTCAATCTTGCTCTGTGTGTGTGTGTGTGTTTAAAGTAGAAATGGGCTCGCGCTTTTCTTCGTTTCTGCTTCGTGCGTCTGCAATGCCGTTGCTGTTGTTGCTGTTGCTGTTGTTGTTGCCGTTGCTGCATGGCTTTCTTACGGTGACGACGCCGCTTTCTCTGCCGCTGTTCTGGCTGCTCGTGCGCTCTCCCGGTTGATTCTTCTGCTCTGTGGAGACCTCTGGGAAAGGCATAAAAGTGGCGCACTCGCTGGCCCACCAGCCATTGCGCGTAATGCAATTGAAGTGCTAACAGCGCCGTTCAGTCACCAGCATCAGCAAACAGCAGCAGCGCATCAGTCGCAGCAGCAGCAGCAGCAGTAGCAGCACCGTGGACAGTAAAATTTCTTTTTTTTTTTTGGTTTGAGCTTTACGTCTCGTTGTGCTCCTAGTGAACTTGAACAACATCAAAAGTGTGCGACATTGCAATATTGCAACAGCAACAGCAACAGCAAATTCAAAAAAATAAAACACATTTTTTTTTTGGTGACATTTTTTAATGTTTTTTTTTGGATTCGAGTAACAGACTGCTCCTAACGGTTTACGACGGCCACATAAAAACAAAAAAAAAGTGTAGCAAGTGTCAAAGTGTTTGCATTTATTTCTGTTCATTCAACAAAATTGCAAAAGCTAAACAAACAAACAAAATACAAATTTAACGAACAGGCGAAAGGATTCTCGCTCATAAGACAAAATAAAATACAAACATAATTCATAAAATATAAAAAAAAAAAAAAACAAAACAAAACAAATACAACAAAAGGACAAATTCATAAACAAAATCGTTTACAAGAGTTCGTGCATTATACTTGTTCAAGAAGGTAAGATTTCCAGGAATCAAACATTGAAAACTCAAAAGTGCCTCACCATAGTAAATCATTAAAGAATATAATGATTTATTATATATATTTTTTGTAAATTTTTTTTCCATATGATATACCCATACAAAGTGTTTCAGTATAAAGTTTACAATTTGAACGAAAATTCAATGAAATATTGATCATAAATGAATAAATGAATGAATGTCATAAATTTCATAAATAATGAAATATATTATTTATAAAACATATATTAAAATATAATAAAAATAAATATATTTTAAATATAAAATATATATAAATAAATTATGTCATACAAAATTAATAAGAAAACATAATTCATACACTTTCATTATATGCATTTCAAATGTTGAGATGCTTTTATCATACAATGGATTTTTCTGGCTAGTCAAGCGCATTTTTTTTTTGTTGTTGTTCATATGTCTTTGATTGTTGTTTATTCAATACTTTTGTAGTTGTTTTATTTCCTACTGTTGTTGTTTGTTCTTGTCGTTGCGTTTTGTTTGTTTAACAATTTTGTTTGAGCACACAAAACAAAAGACTTTGCCAACGAACTTGAGCAGTGCAACGAAAATAACTGCTAATTATGCAGAGCTATGCCACACACACGCAAACACGCACACTCACATACATTCAGAAAAAAGCCAAGTGGCTGCAACAACTTGAAAGCAACAACAACAACAACAACAGTTGCTGAAAGAGTCTTAAGTGCAACCCCTTCAGCCGCAGTTTTTCTTTCATTGGAAAATGAGTGAAAAGCCAAGCGCAGCTGCAACCCCAGTGCCAAAAGCATAATACAATGCTTACCCCCTACCCAAAAACCAGCTGGACACACTCTCTCTTTCACACAGGTATACAAATACACTACAAAGAGAAAGAGAGCGAGAGAGAGAGAGGGAGAGAAAGAGAGTTAAACACAGACAATGGCACATTTAATGCTCTTTCTTTTTGTCTAGTTTAGTTGTTTGACTTTACTTAAGTTTTTTTTTATTATTATTTTAATGCTTGCGCTTTATATTTTCTGTTAAAGTCATTAACGCAATTAACCGTTATTACCGGGCCGCCATCGTCGTCGTCGTCGTCGTCGTCATCGTCGTCGGCGACGTTGCTGCTGCTGGTCACCCAATTCATTAAGAAAGCATTTACAAACACAAACACAAACACACACACTCACACACACACACACACACACACACACACACACATAATGAAAAGCAGCAGCAAAAAGCAACGGGCCGAGAGCATGAGAAACGCATTAAAAAAAAGCGCACGCAGCAAAAAGAACTCAAATGTAGCAGCAGCAACACAGCAGCAGCAGCAGCAGCCCCCCAATGTAGCAAATAGCCCCACGCCCCACTCTGCCTCTCATTGCAGTCATATAGTGGCCATTCAGGCCGGCGTCTGTTTTTATAGCATTTCACTAACACACACACACACACATACATACATACATACATACAGAGTGTGTGTGTGCGCATATCTTGGGCAGAAGTCAAAAAATGTTAGTCGACTTTTGTTGAAATGAAACTTTATTGTTTTTGTTCTTGTTTTTTGTTTTTGTTTTTGTTTTTTTTTTTAATTCCTGTGCTTTGCTCTTATTCTATGTGCTTGCTGTTCTGCTTGTTGTTGTTGTTGTTGATGTTGTTGGGGCTGTTGGGCCGCCCCGGAAATAACGTAATAATGTTGCATAAAAATGACTTGTTGTTTTATAATCGAATCGTAAAATGAAAAAAGAAACACAAAGCCAAAAGCAATAGAAGCTGGCTGGCTCATGAAAGAAAGCAGCCGACAAGAGGCTTTACACACATTTTCAGAACATTGTAACACGTTGCATGCTACACAAACAAAAGACTTCGACAACGAACTTGCAACACCAAAGCAAAAGCAATAGCAATAGATACAAAAAACAACAGAAATAACAACAAAAACATTAAGAACAACAACAACATTAAGAATAGCAACAACAGCAGGGCCATGGCAGCTGCAATCAAGCAGCTCGAACAAAATACTGGGAATAGGCATTACCATTGCCATTGCCATTGCCATTGCCATTGCCATCCTTAACCATGAATTTGAGCATGCAAAATTTCACTACACATCTATATCTCTCTCCCTCTCTCTCTCTCTCTCTTTTGCTCTCTGTGGCAAGTCGTAAGTGCAGCAAATGAATTAAGTTTCCCTGTTGTAAGCTGTCGTCGTTTTGCTGGCCGTCGGCGCCATGGACGCTGAGGCTGGACGATGCGTGCCGACAGCCCAAAAAAAAACTGACCCAAATCCGCTACAGCAATGCCTTGCCACCAAGAAAGTCTCCAGAGAGACATAGAGAATGAGAGAGAGAAAGAGAGAGACGAACAACAACTACAAAAAACTGTGAATACAATAACAATAAGAACCACTTTAGCTTAAATTTAAGCGCTAAAAGCTCTTTTATTGTTGCTCTTGTTGTTGTTTCTTGCCCCACTTTTCAATGTATTTTTTTTTACTCGATTTTTGTTTTTTTTTTTTCGTTTTCTGTGGCGTTGCCAATCAAGATGCCAATTTTTGCAGCGGAAATTGATGAAATCGATTATCATTAGATTAGAATTAGTACATTGACAACTAAATGACAACAACCATAACAACAACAACAACAAATCAAAATACAAAATACAATACAATACTTTTAATTGCCTGGGAAATTTATTGAAAGAAATCCACGTTGAAAATATCCAAAGAATATTTTTCATTGAAAGAGAATATAACTGTAAGCTGAGTGCATTAATAAACACTTTTTTATACAGAGCTTGCATAATAATAAACGCGTTGATATAAAGCGTAGATATATGTTTAAATATATTGTAATATCTGACTACGATGTGAACCTTACGAACCAGATTCATATGGTTCGCAAAGTTTTATTTGCATTCCGTTGAAAATGCTTTATGTATTGTTACGTACTTAAAACTAACTTTAATGTGTAGTCTTAAAAGCAACAATAACAACAACTACTACTACTGCTACTACTACAACAATAACAACAACAACAGCAATGGGTAGAACAACGGACTGTCTCAGATTTCAGGCAACATCATCGCTTTCTTGGGCATTTGAAACGCTTTGGGCTTTCTGCGCCGGAGCTGTAACCGAATGCTCTGTGGCACAGTTTTTCTTATTTCCACAAAATTATATATTTATATATATACAATATATCGTATATATATATATATACATTATGTTTTTCCTTTTGTTGTTGTTATACTGTGGTGACCCACATTAAAGTCAATTTAAGTTAGTAGGAATCAATGAAATCTGCACCTGCCGCGGCAATTCTAGATTCGCACTTTCAACCAATACAAAAAAAGAGAGACTGTGAGACAAGGGATGAGTTGCTTGAGTGTGCACTTATGAATAGCTAAATAAGCAAACATATAAATATGAATAATGTACGGAACGATCAATGAAGTCGGGAGAAATGAGAGAAAGAAAGAGTGTGTAAAGAGATCGGTAGTCTGGCTTCTCAAAGTATATTCTTCAGAGCGCGTGCTGTTAGATTCGAGAGGCTGTTGAATGGTTAGCGATACGAGTGTGAGTCCAAGTGATTCAAAGTGTGTAGAACTGAGCATATTGAGTGTTTCAACACTCACCGAGTTGCAATTGCTTATTACTCAGTGTGTTATTCGCAATAACAATTGTTCCAATTCAGAATTTGTGTATAGTTTACGACCGGCTGATGATGATGTGATCTTGATGATGATGATCTGGCACTTTCAGCGTTCCAGCTGAAATATTTTCGTTTTCTTTCGGAAAAAAATACGAAATATAAAGCAGTCGTTCGCCTGCTCATATCTGTGTTAGTCAACGGTTCTTTTTCATTTACAGCACGGCCCACTGACCACTCAGACTCAGCACCATTCATAGCAAATACAATAAAACTAGCTACACTAAGACGTATATATATATAAATATAGTATATATAGTATGCGCCCTAAAAGCCAAATGCTTTTGCTTTGTTCGCATTGCCCATTATGAATTTGAGACTGTCACATTTCGTCTGTATATCTATCTGGCACTCTGACTCAGGTTTTGTTCCTCCAAAATTGGGTCAACAAATAATTCAGCCTCCCAAAACGAATGGGAATGAATAAATACAAATAAAACGCAAAGAAATCAAATGAAAGAATTCCATTTGAAATGAAAGTAGTATGCGAACATACTATGTATAGTGATTCAGTCTTATGACACTAAATCTTTGGTTTTTTGTATATTACTTTTAATATTGTAAATGCCTTTTTTTTGTCTATAATCCGAATTTAGTTGTCGATACATTTATGAGTAGAAATTTGACATGCTTTTTCACGGCCATAAATCGAATCATTCTAACTTGATTAGCACCCACAGATTTAGGCTGATGAACATCATGTTGTTGATGTTTGGTTTCTGTTTAATTTTTGAAAGTATCATGGTCTGAGCACAGCTACAGATCTGTCAAATGCTTCTCGTGATGGATTAACAAGTTCAGAAAATACTCTTTGTCCACTCTCAATGCTCTAAACGATCTGTCCAGCTTGTTCGTCTGTCCACTCTGTCCATCTGCTATGTGTGAAAGTGTTCCTATTTCAAGTGTCTTTTCGAGTAGTGGCTCTGGGCTTTACTTCTTTCAATAGGAAGGGGGAAATTTCGACACGTTCTGTGTCTGAGCATGATATCATTGCACTTGACGTGGTCAACGAAACTTGTTGTATATATAAATATATATATATATGTGTGTGTGTGTGTGTGTGTGTGTGTGTGATGGGCAAGGTGTTTGTATGTGCCCAATTGTAGCGCACTGTGGAGTCTATAAGTTTTGGGGCTACACTTTTAATGAGCTACCTCACAGCGCCCCGAACTTTAATTCGTCTTTATGCGTATGCAAATGTAGTTTTTACTCTTTCTCTCTCTTTTCCTCTACATTATTCTTTTGTTGCCTCGCTCTTTTTTATTGTCTGTCGCATGCATTAAGTATGTTTTTGGAGTGTGCGAATATGCTTAGCTTCTATCTTCTATATTCTCCCCACCCTCTCTCTCTCTGTCTTCTGGTTGGGCCGTCTGACGCGCTCTATAGAATTTTCTGTGGAAATTGGAGCAACTGCAGCAAAGTTGGCATCATTTTTTTATTATTTTAATTTGTTTTTGCCTTATTATTCACACAGCAGCAGCAGCAGCAGCAGCGCAGCCAGGCGTTGCACATTTGCATAGAGCCTTAATGGAAATGCTCTACAATTTGGCCAAGTTTGTGTCTTAAGTCTTTTGTTTGCAATTCGGTCAAGTAATCAAATAGAAAGCAAATATTTATTGTTGTTGTTGCAGTTGTTCTTGTTGTTGTTGTTGCTAATGTTGTTGCTGTTGTTGCTGCTGCTGCTGTTGCTGATGTTGCTGCTGTTGCTGCTGTTGCTGTTGTTGCTGCTGTTGTTGCTGTTGCTGCTGGTGGCACTGATTGTTGTTTATGTGCTTGCTGCTCTGTTACTTTATCGTAATTTCTTCTTATGCAGATCGTTTTTATTATTTTGTCGAGCAAAGCAATGTCATGTTCATGTCGCCAACTTTACATGCGTAGCGCCTGCTTTCCTTCTCTTTCTTTCTCTTTATCTGCCCATCTCTGTTTCTCTTTCGATCTCTCGCTCTGTTTGAGTCTTTGTTTTATTTTAATTGTTTGTGTTGTACCTGTTAGTTTAATTACTCAGCATGTTGTTGCTGCTACTGCTGGCATGCAAATACATATATATATATCTATATATATATCTACACACACATATATATGTATATATGTACTATATATATACATGTGCATATTTATATGTACTATATATCCGCCAGTGCATGCTCCTATCTTTTGCCTTGCCACATGCAGCGCAACAATTTCTTTTTGCACTTTCCACTCGCAGCGATGACTTTGCGACTCTCACACACACACACACGCACACATATGCAAACGCACACACATGCATAGCTGGCCAGGTGGGCTGCTTTCAGTTGCTTGGCTTTCAGGGGTCGGGCGAGGCGTTGAAGGGGGCACAGTTTTAGTTTTTCTTTTGCTTCTTCTTCTTCTACTTCTTCTTCGTCGTCTTTGGTTTCTTTTACTTTGCTTCGCTTTGACTGTCTTCTGGCTTTTCTCAGCCAGTCAGCGCGTATATCAATAACCCATTAGAAGAGCAGAGAACTGAGGCTGAGGCTGTGGCTGTGGCTCTGGCTGTGGCTGCAGCTGAAGACGAGGCTTGCTGTGAGTAGTAGATACCGTTACGCAGCAAGTTTTCAGCCAGTGCAAGCAAGTGGAAGTGAGATGGCAATAGCAAGGTGTAGCAAGGGAGGGAAGAGAAGAAAGAGGGATGGGACCGGTGTGTGGTAGCGGTTTACAAGCCAAAGAACATGCTGTTGCCTCTGCTGGAAACCAGAATGGAGCAACGGCATAATGATCTTAATGATGATGACAATGGAGTTGCCGTTGTTGTTGTTAATATTTGCTGTTGCTGTTGTTGTTATTGTTGTTGTTGTTGCTGTTGTTGTTAGCTCTGGCAAACGGTCAACAGTAATAAGAACAGCAACAACATCAATATCTCAGCTCACAGCTGACCACCAAATAAGTTCAAATATGCATTCAAAAGAGAGAGAGAGAGAGAGAGAGAGAGAGAGAGAGAGAGAGAGAGAAAGAGAGAGAAAGAGAAAGAGAGAGAGAGTGAAAGAGAGAAAGGGAGAGACGAAGAAACAGAGAGCAAGTAAACGAGAGAGCGCGAGAAAATTGAGAAAAGTAGCTTAAATTAAAAGTCTTCAACCAAAAAAAAAAAAAACTAAAACTGAAATGAAAACTTGTTCTCCCATAACGCTGCCTGCCCTTCCACTCTCCTCTTTCACTCTGTCTGGCTGTCCCGTGTTGTTTGTTGGCTGAAAAATGCATTTCTCTCTAGAGCTGATTGTTATTATGATCAGATTTTGGGAATAACTAATAATTAAGGCGCATTGTTTGGCCAAAGCGTTGAAATATCTGCCCAGACTAGCCAGCACTCAAATGTTTGAAAACTTCCATAGAATTAACTAAGCTCAGCTCAGCTGGAATGAAATAATGTAGCAGAAGAAGAATAAGAAGAAGTCGTTGCTTTTGATTGTACGATCGAAATTTATTATAGATCAAGTTAAGCCAAGTGCTTTAGGAGCATATCAAACCGCCTTTGATTTCGAATTGAATAACAGAATGAAAAAAATCAAAAGAAAAACGTTCATGCAACAAATTAAAGAGCTTTTCCGAGCTCAGACAGCGATTAGGGTGTTTGGTGTCTTAAGTGAAAAACCTTGAAATAGTTCTATAATGAGCTACCTATATTAACTAATGAAAAACGCCAGGAAATTTCACTTCAGAAAATGAGGGAAAGACAGAAGTGAAAAAAGACAATCAATTTGTATCCATGTTGAAATAAGATTTAAAATTTCAAATGCCACATGCAATTAAGTTGATTCAATATTATTTAAATATTAACAAAAAAATTGAAAATAATTTGGATCTTAAATATATTTATTGGATCAACGGAAGTGAAAGTGCATGAATTATGCATTTATGTTATGATACCAAAACACAATTAGCTAAAGCCCAAAAGACCTCAAAGACTTTTCCAGCATCAGATCTTTTGTTTTTATATTCAAATCTATGTTAAGTTGTTGTGGTTTTGATAAAGGAAAAACTGATACAACATACGATGACTCGTCAGATTTTGAACCGTATTGTACACTTTCCCATTGACAGAACCCCCATAGATCGCCACACTTTCCAGATTATTTGTACAATGAAAACTGTGTCAGTTCACCAAATATACTTTACACCTTTACCTAAACAAACGAATCGCAAATGTTGCAAATATTGCTTTATTTACATTTTACTTATTTGCTTTTCTTTTCTTTCTTTCTTCTAGGTCTCGTTACAGTCGTTTAGCTGTCACAGTTAAAGGTAAGTCGCAATGATGATGATGCCGATGTCTGTCCTGGTTTCTGTTAAATATGAATTGCATTGTTTACAATATGCTTAATTTTTTGTAGATTCTTTATATGATAACTGTATACCTTATGTTTGTTTAATTTAGTTTATAATAGAGTATATAATAGGGAATTTAACAGGGTATGAATCATATAATAGAATGGCTGACGTTTATAACTTTCGCCTGGTTTATATTCATATTAGATCCTGCATTTCGGATTTATAGATTTCCAAAATCTATGTTAACTAGCATCTGGCGCCATCTACCGCATTTTTTGCGCATCTCTCTATACTAAATACGCAGTATGTTGCTGTTGTGCATGCAGAAGTATTTGGTATACATATTTTGGCAGCAAAGCTGCAGTCAGGTGGCTTCACGCATTCAAAAGTTACTCTGGTTACTGTACTCTTGTCGTTGTTGTCGTTGATGTTGTTGCTGTTGTTGCTGTTGTTGCTATTGTTGATGTTGTTGCTGTTGTGTAGGGCCTTTTGCGGCAGCAACAATTGGCTGGGCTGTGCCTATTTATAAGCCAAAGCGTCGCGCCGCAATCAGTTGGCAATTAGTCACTCAAACTGACTGACTGGGTGACTGACTGACTGAATTGTTGGTCGACTGCATTGGTTAGCTGGCAGCAACAGTTGCTGCTGCAGCAGTTGCAACAGTTGTGGCTTTGCCAGTTTGTTGCTGCTGCCCATACTTCACAATTAGGGCGCTGCGTGGCTGCAGATAAATGTCAGTGGCTTTAGTAGTCTAGCTAATTGACGACGATCAGCAACAGCAGCAACATCAGCAGCAGCAGCAACAATAGTAGATGCTGCATTTTACTTTGGCGGCAGCGTTGGCGGCGTCCAATGACATTGAGTAATGCGAGCAACGCTTTAGCGAGAGCAACAGTTGCAGTTGCAGTTGCATCCATTAGGCCATGGCTTTTGATTTGTTTGAAGCCGCGAACTGTTGACTGTTGACTGGCCAACAATTAAGTTTTCTTGCTGCTGCTGTTGTCGTTGTAGTTGTCGTTGTCGTTGCTGATGTTGCTGATGTTGCTGTTGTTGTTGCTGTTGCTGACAAAACGAAAATGAATAGCCGCTTTCAAAATAGAAGAAGACAAAAGCAGGCGGCTACAAATTTCCAGGCAAACAACGCCCCAAGTTGCAGCTTGCCACAGCTTTGGCAGCTTTGGCTAGTCGCATCTTCAGTGCCCATCTCTGGGCATCTCCAGCTGCATCTGCCTATCCAGCTTCATCTCCATCTGCAGGCTCCAGCTTCTACACCCTTCTCTAATTTATTATCTGATGCAGCTGGCAGATGCATCTTCATGCTGCCACATAAAGATGCGCAGTCGCGTTGTGCGTGGCACGTTGCACGTTGCACGTTGCAGGCTGCACGTTGCTGCACACGCTGCGGCTCGCCCAGAATCGAGCAGCGCAGCTCTTGCAATTAATTTCTATGTCTATTTTTAATCCGCCTTTTGATTATTGTGCAGTCAACGGCTCTAACGGTGCTTGCGGTGGGCGTATGCGGCACATTTAACCACGTTACCACTTAAACCAATACCAAATATTATGTTGTTGTTTGCCAAACAAACAAAAGACTTCGACAGCGAACTTGCCAATGCACACAAATGACTCGAACAACGAACTTGCGAACGACGCCCCTGCACTAATTCAGCTATGCAACTGTCCACACTGCTAACATTCCCCCCTCCCCCCTTCCACAGAAGCACCATCCACTTTACTCTTGCCGGCGACACTCAGATGAAGCTGCTTTGGCTGGTGTTGCTGTTAGTGCTACTGCTGCTGGTATGAGGAAGTTGCTGCTGCAACAAAAACCGTGTGTGTGTGTGTGTGAGTGTGTGTGCGTGTGTGTTTACGTATGTGTATCACTAGCTTCAATCTCAACCTAACACAATTCGTTGACCATTCTTAGGCTGCATTTAATATTTGATGTTGCTGTTGCTGTTGTTGCTGCTGTTGTTGCTGCTGTTGTTGCTGCTGTTGTTGTTGGTATTTTCGCCATTCTTCTATTGCCATTTATCGTTCGTTTATCACCTGAAAATATCTATTTCCGGCTGGTAAAGGTTTGCTTTGTTTTCGCTTGCTTACTGCTGCTGTTGCTGTTGCTGTGGTTGCTGTTGCTGCTGTTGCTGTTGTTGCTGCATAAACTAAACGAAAATCTACGTTGTTTGCAGCTCGACATTTTCCACTCGCGTTAACGCTCGCTAATCGTTGCAATCATCAGCTAATTCAATGCTGCCACGCCCCCTTGCCACAGCACAGTTTGTGCTGCGATCTTGGACTGTCATCGATTTTTCATGCAATATCATTTTAAGCATCTCTGATAGCTGTCAAAATGATTTATAATCTGCTAGTGGCGTGGAAAGTTGGCAATTTGTAACAAACTCACACACACACATACACACATACACACACATACACACACATACATACGCATGCTTGTACGCTGTCAGTCGATTAGCGTGCTCAATCAATTAACTATCGATGATTCGATATCAGTTCAAAACATAATTATTGCCTGCCCGATATACTATATACTAAATCGAAATATTCAGCTTACCATTTGCCATTATATTCGTTTTTATATTTATTTTTATTTATTTTTTGTTGTTTTTTTGTGCATGTAAATTTGAGGTTGAAATTTATCGATTGTTTTGCTGCCATAAATTGAAAATCGATTTTCATTGTGGCCGCTCTTTGGGCTTTGCTTATTGCTTCGTTTTCGATTAAGCCGCCTCAGTTTATGGCTTCTACAATTCATGGGCCAAGGAAAGCACAGAATGTTCTACACACCATCATCTTCATCATCATCATCATCATCATCTTTATAGGCATCAAGCTCATTATGGCCAACATCATCATCGCAATTCTGTTGCTCATGATCATTGCTGCGAAGTGGCAATTGTTAATTTATTGTTTTTGGCTGGCCGCAAGCATTTATTGATTCAGCTTGCCAATTATTGTGCAAATAAATTCCAAATTGCGTGCGGCAGCAACGGCAACAGTAACAGCAACAGCAACAGCAACAGCAACAACAACATATTGCGGCTAACTTGGCCAACGACAAAGAGATAGCTGCATGAACTTGACTGCTGTTGCTGCTGTTGTTGCTGCTGTTATTGCTGATGTTGTTGCTGTAGTTACTGTTGTTGTTATTGCTGTTTGCTGGATTTTGTGGCCATTGCCAATGGCCAGCCACATACATTTTTTTGTACTTTATGGTCAATTTTGAGCGTGCAACAAGCAACGAGAACAAATGACCAACAACGTTTACTCTAACGGATAAAACTTACCACGCCAAAAGCTTGCAACACTGTTGCTGCTGTTGCTTATGTTGCTGCTGTTGCTCATGTTGCTGCTGTTGCTGCTGTTGCTTTTGTTGATCGAGTGTTGTCACACAGTGCGCTGCTAATAAGCTTGGCCTGACAGAGGCAAGGCTAAATCTGAAGTATATATAGCTAAAGATATAGTAATAGTAGAGTAGGGAGTATTAAGTAGGGAGTCAGGGGTTGGTTCAAGTTGAGATGACAGCTTATCCTTTCCACGCATCCTTTAAAGAATTTCAATTAATAAAACGTTGAAGTGGTAACGCAGAAGCTGCTTGTCATTTGTTTGCTCACTTTATGAAACTGCCACAAGCTGAATGTTGCATGTTGCATGTTGGATGCTGTCATGCTGCCATGCTGCCATTCTGCCATGTTGCCAGGCTGCCAGGCTGCCAACAATGCCAACTTCATCTTCGTCTGCAACAGCAGCAACAACCATAACAGTAACAGTAACAATAACTTCGCCTGTAGCAAGAACAACAGCAGCGGCAGCAACAGCAGCTACTATTCCTTTTTCGCCTTGCTAGGTTGCCACTACACACACACACACACAGAGGCAGGGCAATGTGGCAGCATGGCAGAGCCAAAGGCGGAGGCCTGCCAACTGGCTGACAGACATTGGGATTAGCATTAAACATCGGACGTAGCCCATCAATGCCAAGCGAATGGCACACACAAACTTAAAGCCAACATAGAAAAAAGACCATAGCACCAAAGACCATGCCGAACCGAAAAGCATTCGGATGCACTCATACACTCACACACACACACTCACACTCTCACAACTCTTAGACTCATGAACGTGCTGGCCGCGAATGTTATGCAATTTCAGCTACTTAATGCCCATCAGTCAATCAGTCCAAATGTCTGTCATCACATTTTTTCTTAGCCGTTCTTATGTCTTCTCTAAACCCGAGCTCCTTGCATTGCAGCCGCACACTTCACACACATACACAGACACACTCCACACACACACGCACACACACAAACAAACACACACACTCTCCACTCAATCCACACACTTCACTTTAGACCATGGCTAGCGAAACCAAAGCTTAAATTCAATTAACATTTCGCGCATTTAAAAGGAAATTTGAGTCAATTTTTTCTTTCCTTTCGTTTTATAGCCAGATCTTTTTCTGTTAGCCAAATGTTTGGCATTTGTTGGCTGCTAAAATTTAATATTAACTTTACCATGTCATGTTTCAATTTTACTCTCTAATTTCCATCAGAAGTATTTGTAATTAATTTTTAAAATATACTCGAAATCTTTTCATTTAAAAATTTCATATATTTATTTTGATTTTGTATAATTTTAGAAAAAATATTACTAATTTAAGAACAAAACTTTAAGTGGATTTTTAAATGTAGTTCATTTAAATTCTTAATATAAAAAACTAAAATTGTCTTGAAAAATATTTGTAATTTTTCATACCATGTAACAAGCTTGCATTTGATGAAGTTGATGCTTTCTCTGAATGGCTGAAAGCAAACCAATTTGGGTTAGTTTACAACTAGAGGCATTTTATGATTACTTAGTTAGGCGCAGCCGCTAAGTATAGTATAATGTGTGTGCCTAATGGTGTTATATGGCATGCACTTGGTATGATGTGGAATTATTGGCAAGTATTCGAATGTTTTCATTTCTGATCACAACGGATGAGCGGTTAAATGTATGAATGGATGAGCGGATTAATGGATGATGATGATGCCATTCAATTTGGTTAAATGAAAACCCCAAAAATTTAACCACATTTGGCTAATAGAATTGGTGAAAAGCCCCAATTGAATTTTATTCAGCGACAGCTCGAGAGTTTGGGCCTTTGGGTTAGCTGCAATTATATGGTATGTGGTTTATTATTTTTTTCCCAGTGTCTGTTTTGTTGTTGTGATGGTGTATGTTATATGGCTAATGGTTAATCTTAGCCGGTTGAAATGGGCTAAGAATTCCATTATGGGCGAGAAAGTTGCGCCAGCAGCCATCGATCAATCGGATTCTAAATCGATGCGATAACAACCCAAAAGCCGCCGAGTCAACCAAATTTAGCAATTTAGCCATAAATGAACGACCAAATTGCCTGGCTCTAAACACAGTTAGCTGTTAGCCCGTTTGCCAGTTGCCAGTTGCCTGTTTTCAAGTTTTCTAGTTTTGCCATTGGCTATTGCCTGATGGTCGTCTGACTGGCAGTTAAAGCCTCATTAAAAACGCCCCAAATGCACCCGCTATGGCCATCTGAGCATCCAGACATTCACAGTGCAAAACTTACAACTTACAACTAGCAAATTGCAACTAGAAACAGGCAAAAGGCAACTGGAAACAGACAACAAGCAACATGCAACATACAACAAGAGCAGAGAATCAAAGAGAGAGGAGAGAGAGAGAGGAGAGAGTGAGGAAGAGGGAGCCATAGTTCGCCTCATCTGGTGGCTTCATTATTTAAATGCGCTCATAAAATATGAGAAATAATTGCAATTATTGAGTATGCTTTTAACAAGGCCCGCAACGCAATGCAGCCTAAGGTTCTATATACACTGAGCGAAACGTTTGACAATCAATTTAAATTTAATTTTGCAATTTTAATGAAATTTGTTTTGGCTTTTGTTAAACATTATGGTAAATAGTTTATAGATGTTTTACTTGAAAACATTTTGTAGTTTCACATAATTATATTTAACTAGAAGATTTCGTTCAGTGTGCGGCATTTGAGAAGCGTTTTAGTGGGTCTTAGTGCAACCATTTGTGGCACATACAGCGCCCACGCGGCCTCTAAACCAAACCAAATGCTTTGAGCCTGTTGACGTGCGCTATCTGTGCCCACTCTCTGTCCAGTATCCCACTGTCCATGGTAGGAGCGAGGAGGCAAAAGATATAGAAAGAGTGACAGAAGGAGAGAGAGAGAGAGAGAGAGAGAGAAAGAGAGAGAGAGAGCAAGAGAGCCAGTGGGAGACGGTATGGCATTTTTTGTACATGTATTTGCATTTTTCATTTTTTACCGCACCATATTAAAACGACGCCAAGGAACGTAAATGTGGCTAAGGCTGTATTGATGTGAATGCGAGTGTGAGTGCAAATGTGAGTGTGAGTGTGGATGTGAATGTGGATGCGGTTTACTGGATGTGGTTTGCTGGACGTGATTGTCGTTGTGGTTGTTGCTATTACGGCTCTGGCTCA
Organism: Sphaerogastrella javana; assembly: GCA_037040025.1. Taxonomy (NCBI): domain Eukaryota; kingdom Metazoa; phylum Arthropoda; class Insecta; order Diptera; family Drosophilidae; genus Sphaerogastrella; species Sphaerogastrella javana. The sequence continues at coordinate 3,185 of JBANCZ010000880.1, read as the reverse complement.
TACTCTTTTGCTTTAGCTCTCTCACTCTTGCTTTGGCTTTGGGCTCTTGGTTTTGGTTTTTAGTTTGTTTGTCAGACTTATTTGAATGCAGTCGCTATTTATGCTTTATGCTAAAGGTAGACCTAAGAGATAACACGCAACCAGCAACCAGCAACAGGCCAACTGGCGACAAACCAAGACCGAAAGGCACTGCCAGTTAAGGCATTGCTCGGGTTGGCCAGTTAATATGCTTAACATTTTGTTTTTCTCAGTTTCTAGCCTCCAACACAATGGCCTCCCTCTCTGCCTCTCTCTCTCTCTCTTTCTCTCTCTTTCTCTCTCTCTCTCTTTTGCTCCTGTTCGCCTTTTAAGGTGCACTAACTGCGCTTACACATACATACATTTAAATGCAAATACTCAGCTCAAGCACTGACCCCGACCCAGACCCATATCCAAAAACAGAATCCAATACCCTACTACTATATGCTGCAGGCTGCTTATTGAGTGATCCATTCGATTCGATGTTCATAAATCAAAGGGTACAACACATTTAGCCATTGACAGACATATGTACAGACAGCCGGACAAGCATTTTGTGGTTTTACTTAAATGTTTTCATTTTCCCTTTTCCATTTTTTTAAACCCTCTTTGCGTACTGCTGCAAGTGAGAAACTACGTGTCAGAGCATTTATTTACCAAACTGATGTATTGCTTATACAATGTCTTCAATTTATTTACTGTAAAGGCATTGTACATTATTCAGAAAAAAACTTATACAAATAAGATTTATAAATAAATCTCTAGATTATTATGCAGGTTGTGCGTCTTTGTTAAGGTATGTAATTTCAAAAATTTAGGTATAACCTATAACCTATACGTTACAAGTAGTATAAAGCGATTATAAAACTTTCTAATAAATTAGATACATTAATATTTTTATATTTTTTTTAAATGTAGATACAATAATATTTTTATAATTTTGAAATGTATTATTGTATATAATTTTATAAATTTTTATATTGCATTTTAGATAGAGTTATATTTTTATATTGTATCTTATTTATGAGTATGTCAATTTAAATAATAAAAAATACTTGCCTTATAATAAAAATGAAATGTCTATCTTTAAGGTAAAAGTTATTGACAATTCTCTAAGTTTATACTATGAATATAAATCTATAAAGTCTCTTACCTTCTTTTTATAATGAAATGAACATGCGATAATTTTCTTTGAGTATATAAATATCACCTCTTTTTGGAGAAGCCTATAAGGCTTAATTCAAACACTAACCATCGTTGAGTAAAGTTATAGGCAATATATAGTATTCGTTTATATAGTAACTGGAATGTGAACATTTCAAATGCCAATGGAGAGATTGACAATGGGATTCGGCTGACTGGGATCTGACTGGCACTGCGATCAACTCATTTGCATATGGTCAAACTTCTGGGTACACATATGCAGGCATTTGACTCTGTTTTGAAGTCTTCAATTGTTTAGTATTTGTGAGTAAATGTACACATATGCTAGTCAGCGTTAGTATAGGTTAGTCAACGTTAGTCAATGGCTGCTATAATGGCCAGACGACAAACTCTTGACTGTAAAAGTAAATTGAAATGCCTGCTGGTGGCCAGGATTCAAATGAATTGAACTCAACTCAGTTGTAGTTGTTGTTTTAACGAGATAAACGAACAACGATAGCAAAATTCAATGTCAGGGCGGGGCGTGTGGCATGTGGCATGATGGGTGTAGAGTACAGGGTGTGGGGTACAGGGTGTGTGGTGTGGTGTAGTGTGCTCTAGTGATGGGGCAACATTGACATTTGCATCGTTAGTCGACAATCTGGCAGCGCTGACTGAGAGACAGGGAGACAGGGAGACGGAGAGCAACAGTTGCTGTTGTCTTTGCTTCATTAAACTTGCTGCTTAATAAGGCAAACTCTAGTCAATCAGTAGTAGCAACAACAACAGAAAAAACTGCAACAACAACAGCAACAACATCAACAGCAACAACAGCAGCAGCAGCAACAGTTGTTAACCAAATGCCGTTGCCATTGCTGCTGATGTTGCTGCTGTTCTTGTTGTTGTTGTTGTTGTTGTTGCATCTTGTGGCAGCCATAAACCGGTCAAAATTAACCTACTTAGTCGCAGCTACAACTGCTGTCGCCTTTCCAAAAAAAAAAAAGAAAAATACAAAAACAAACGGAGGAAAAAAATTTTAAAATCTGAACAAAACTTAAACCCCAAACAAATCTTTTGGACGTGCCTCAGATGAAGATGATGCCGTTGTGGCAAGCCAATGAAAAAAATTAAAAAAAAAAAATCATACACAAAAACAAAAGCAAAACTTGTTAGAGTTTGTCAGTTTTCATGTTGGAAGAAATGTACAAATTATAATTATAATTCCTGTTGGCTCTTTTTGTTTTCCTTTTTTTTTTCTCCAAATTGTTTCGTTTTCATCGTATCGTGAGTCATGGCATTCTCGTGTCTCGTGTCAAGTTCAACTGAGAAAAAATACTGTTAAAAAAACGCCCAGAGTGATGTTTTTTTTTCCGAATCTTTTCTTCTGATTTTTGAGTCGTAAACAAAATTTTTTAATATATTAAATTTCAATTTAAAATGAATAAAACTAACTAGAAGATGAAGCTTAATTGGATACTTTTATTCGAAACAAAAATGTAGGTATTTTAATTTAAAGAGTTATAAAAACTATATTTTAGTATATAAATATAAATACTTTTATTTTAATATTTTATTATCTAGTTCCTCCAACTTTTTAAATTAATTGATTTTTTTTAAATTATATTTAATGCATATTATGTTCTACGTTCCAAATTATTTTGAGAGCTTATATTAGCATTGGAATGTGACTAACTGCATTCTAAGTTGACCATATATACTATGATACATCTACAATTTATTGCAGGTCATAAAGATAGGATTTTTTTCGAATATTCTGCGGTTTGTTACCATAAATACTTGGGGTTTGCTGTAAAACTTATTATAACCAGTTACAGTTAGAGTTAGCAATTGCAATTAGTATGAATCTGCCTGAGATTTCTCCCAGGCCCATTAAAAAGAGAGTGCACTGTTATATGGTTTGATATGATATCAAATAACAGACATGGAAACCTACGCTCATAAGCACAAAACTTTAGCAACTCTTGAGTTATACGTATGTGTGTGAAGAGTGTATAGGATATATC
>JBANCZ010000879.1:0-27454 GCA_037040025.1 Sphaerogastrella javana | reverse complement strand
AAATCTCTTGAAATCTATACAAAGAAAATATTTTTTAAGGGCGCATTTGGTAAGATATACAGTATTCACAAATATTAAATCGATTCGATTTTATTTGATTGACATTCAATTAAAATTAAATACTGTTATATGACACTGCATTTGTATAACACATATAAAAACTAAAATTCATAGACTATCATCGTTTATAATAACAATATCAAATTAATCGTTTTTTTTTCTTGTATGTAGAGCAACTGATAGTCAACATTGCTTACAAAAAAAATACAGTAACAATAGTAAACAACTTTGGACAGTGTGCAAGAGAGAGGCTATTGGGGAGGGAGGAGAACGTATAACGGAGATGTCACGCGATTTCAGTTTCAAGGTCTCACTGCAGATAGAGGCATCTTCAATTTTCTGTTTTGGTAATCCATTTCGCTTTACTCAAAGTAAAGAAGAGTGCCAAGAAGAAAAAGAGAGAAGGGTTGAACGAAGCGGCAAGCGACAAAGCGTGCAAGAGCGAGAGCGAGAGCATTAGTGTATGGAACTCCCATTGTCAAACAAAAGAACGAGTGAGTGCATATGTATGCGTCGGTGTACTCAAAGTTCACATGCACAAGAGAGAGCGATAGAACAAAGTCCTAAGTGACAAAGTGTACGAGAGCGAGAGCACAAGTGCTTAAGCACTTGCATTTCTAAAGCGAAAAAGTGAGAGCGAACGAGAGGTACAGAGAGGACAGTGCACAGGCGCATTCGTATTACACAGAGTATGTATGTGAAGAAAGGGCACATTCGCAGATGTACCATAAACAAGAGCGCCGTCAACACGGGAGAGCGACACGAGTGAGCGACGTCAACACGAGAGAGCGAGCCTCAGCACGAGCACTTGCATTCGTAAAGCGAATTAGAGCGAGAGAGAACGAATTCGAGGGCTATAGTAACGGTGCGCACACGCACACGTGTTACACTGCATGTGTATGTGTACTCACAGTAAAAAGAGCGTCATGCACAAGAGAGAGAGAGAGAGGGAGAGAGAGAGAGAGATAGAACTATTCTCTCGGTGACAAAGTGTAGGAGAGCTTGAGTACGAGTGCATAAGCACTTGCATTGTTAAAGCGTATGAGAGCGAGGGAGAACGATAGCTAGAGCAGCATTGCACAGTCGCATAAGCATTACACTGCCTATGTGTATGAGCGAGGCGCACGCGCAGCTCTATAGAAGATGGCAGAGCGAAGAGCAAACGAATTTGAGAGAATAGAGAAGTGTGCAAAAATGAAGCCTCGAACAGCTTTCCATCGAATTCGATCAATTAGTTTGATTCTGCGTGTGCAGGCGTGCAGTCAGAAAGTTGTGTAAGCGGAAGAATAAACGTGACAGTGCCGGAACTGGTGTAAGAATACAAAATTTCTGCAAAGTGTTACCTTAAAAAATAAATTACTTTAAATAAATGTTCTAACCATAGATATACCAGTATACTCAGTGTAGAATGCAAAGCATAAAAGTTAGTGTGAGAAATGATTTGAAGCTCACTTTATTTTTACAAGCAGAAATGAGAAATGCAAACGGAAAAGTGTACATGTGTAAATGCCAAGACAGTGGGACAAACAAATAAACAGACACATGCAAAGAGAGGGAGAAAGGGAAAGAGAGAGAGAGGGAGAGAGACCTGAGATGTGAAATTTCTTGGCCACAATGGCCACAGGGTATGTTTCACTTTCGCACAGGCTGTAATATAAATATGCAGCAGTTGAGTGTTTAAATATATATATAAATTTCTTTGTTTTGTATATATATGTATATAGTAGACATATATGTATGTATATATTGTTATAGTACGTATTGTACCATATCCGTACTTATGTATTTTGCAGTGAAATCCAAAACTATATTATACTTCTAGCTTTTTGTTGCTACTGGCTCTACGCTCTTAGCATTTTTGGTAACATGAAACGTTGCACTTGGCCCTTGTGCAAACAGTACAGATGCTGTCCATGATGTTGGGTGTAGGGTGAAAGAGGGAGGATGTACGTTCTGAAGGAGTTGTAACAGACAGACCTCGCAATCAAACTCATAGCCAACCAAACTGACCAGCCAACATACACCAAAACAAACCAAACCAGTCAACCTACCAACTGACCGAGTGAGCAACCCTGCAACCAGGCATCCAGGCAACCCTGCAACCCTGCAACCCGGACAAAGCAGTTGGACCAAGTCACGTCACGGACGTCAGAGGATGCTCATTGTTTGTAGACGTAAGTAAATGTACATAAAATTTATTTCAGCTCATGTGTTGACTGAGTGGTGGGGGGGGGGGGAGCAGGGCAAGTGGCACAGCTTGGAGCTACATATTATTTTTATTTTCTTTTTTTGGAATTTTTGTATTTTTGCTAAGGGGGTGGCAACCCATGGAAATGTATGCAGATGTGACCAGTTTCTTGACTTTGCCTTTTGTTTTATAATAAACGTATAAGTTTTTATACGTTGACAATGACGGTGACTTCTTGTACTCACTGTATGCATAGAAGAGCAGCTAAACAAAAAACAAAAACAAACACACATACACTCATACGCACACACACACCCATATAGAATATGATAACGAGAAAATGTTTCGTATTCTCTCAATCAATGCGAAAATCGAAACGAATTCGCTGCATTTGCCAAATTCAATTTGATTCAGACGATTTTTTATTATTTAAAGCTTTAAACTGACGCAAGCTTTGATATGTTATTATTGCCGTTACTCATGAGGAGGAAAGCATGGAAAATTCTTTACTTATTGTACAGAGCGATCGAAGTAAATATTTGAAGGTGTATTTGCAACGAAATCATCATATGGATTTTATTCACTATTATTTTAGTATTACTCTTCTCTTCTGCTTTTTATTGTATTTGATTCAATTCTTTATTATATTATATTATTATTGTCTCAGTTTTTAGCTAAAACAGTTTGATTCTTAGCTTTATCCTGTTATATTATAACAATCAAAGTTCTTAGCTTAAGCATTTCTATACTTATCTGTATCATATAGTAATAAGACGCTAAGTTTTCAGCTTATATTATATTGTTATATTATAATACTCAAAGATTTCAGCTAAAACTGTTCGACTCTTCGCTTTATCTTATTATATTATTACAATCAAAATTCTCATTCTAAGTAGTTCTATACTTACCTATATCATATGGTATTTAGATGCAAAGTTTCCAGCTTAAATTCTTTATTATATTATATTTTTGTACTCAAATTTTTTATATTATACAATTCTATCGTATTGTACTCAAAGTTTTCATCTAAAACAGTTCTATACTTCTCCATATCAAATGTTCATAAGACTCACAGTTCTCTGTTTAAACGGTTCCATAATTCTCTTTATCACATTATATTATTAAGTTCAAAGTTCAGTTACATTTTTTATTTATTTATAATATTATAATATTATACTCAAACTTTTCAGTTTAAAGTGTTCGATTCTGCTCTTTAAATATATTAAATTATACACAAAGTTTTCACTTTAAATCGCTCTCTGTTTGTTTTCAAATTTTGTGCCTTGATTGAACAACAAATCGCAGTATATGATATAGTAAAGAAAACAAAAATCAAATCATATACAGAAGACAATAATAATTACATTAAAATATGCATGCCAAATTAAATTTAAAACTCTTTTTCCCGAAACAAGTTTGAAATTTTGTTGTGACAACAAGGAAAAAGACGAAAGAAGAGAAAGTTTCGTATTGGCAATACACTTACAAATAAACTTATTCCCTATGCACAGGCAATTATATATATATACACATATATGTACTTGTATGTGTATGTGTGTATGTGTGTATTTGTCTGTTGGTGTGTTTGTATGTACTTTATGCCATTACAATTTCAATCTTGTATACATGTCGTATGCGCAATATTACTTAGTAGCTTTTCAACTTCTTATGCAAATTCTGTGTGTGCAGAGAAAGACAGAGAAACGAAGAGGGAGAGAGAGAAATAGAGTAAGAGACGGAGAAAGAATGAAAGGAGATAGAGCAGAAAGAAAGGCAGAAAGGCAGAAAGGCGCAAAAACTAAAAGTAATAAAAAATGCTAATTTTATGTTATTGTTGCTGTGACTTTTGTTGTCTTGATGTGTTTCTTTTTTGTGATTTTTTTCGTATTTTTTTTTTTTTTTGTGTATTGTTTTTTGTTGTGTCCTCGTGTTGCCTTAGCGCTGCTTTCTTTGGCTTTCACTTTTGAATTGTGGTCGTCATGCATTTGTCGTTGTCTTTGGCTCTTTGGCTTTTATCTTTGGCCCAAAACAGGAAATGATTTATGCAGAATGGCCGACGCGCAACTAATTTAAACTTGCCACACATACACACGCATACACACGCATACACACATACACACACGCGTCGACCGCTTTACACATGAATTGCCAGGCGACACGCCCAGCAACCAGGTCAATATAAAAAGCCACGTTTCTTTCTCTTACGACTTTCACTCGCTTTCTTTTTGGACAGTCATTTGAGCTCATATCCTTTGGCTTATTGAAACTTCCGTTGCGGATATTGAATGATTTTTTCTTTGTGCGTACAATTGCGTCAGACCCCTAAGAAAAGCTTTAAGGTTTTAACGCTTTAACTGGCAGTCAATTGTCTAATTGCCCTTTGATAGTTTAACACAAATAATATATATATTTAATTTTTATATAAATGGCAAAAAAATTGCATTAAATTCAAAGCACAAGTCGAGCTGCAGCTGAAGTAAGAGGCAATCAAATTGATTGTATTTGATGGCTAAGCGATTTGTTGTTGTTCTTATTATTGTTTGCTTGCCTTTCTCTCTCTCTCTCCCTTTCACTCTGCTTTTAGCCAAGCCCCTTGGCATAAGCCATAAATCTACAGCGCACTTGATGTGCGGCTCCTTGCGGCACCTGCTCTGCTCTGCTCTGCACTGCACTGCAATTGCCTGAGTGTCCTGTTGTGAGTGCTGTGAGTGCCAGCGAGTATTCGGCATGGCACGGCACAATGCCCAAAATGCACAGCAAATAATAGAAAGTAAAGAAAGCCAGAGAAAGCTAAAGAAAATGCGAACAGTGCAAGGAATGCTCCACACAAAAATGAGCGACATATTTATGCCCTATCCCAAGGTGCAGCATCAACGAAAGGCAGCTGCATGTAATGGCTTGAAATTATGGTAAAAGATTTAGTTTAAGCTGTTAGTAAAAGGTTTTAAAATTAATTTTTTTCATTTAATAGAAATACAAAGTGTATGGTAAAAGGTTTAGTTTATGCATTAAATACACATGGAAGTTATTATAACTAATTTTTTATGTATAATTAAAGTTGAGTTATAAAATTGTATATATTATAATTTTAATGTCATAGTATCAGTTTAAGTTTAACGTAAATAAATCGTACATTAGTTTTTATTCAACATTAAAAAATTACAAAAAAAAAACATTATAATTTTAAAACAAATTAAATTCTATTGAAAATTTCCATTTTAGCCTTTTATGTAAATATATTTATAGTGCAAATGTATAAAATATATAGTCTAAAAATTAATATTTATATTCATTTAATTTTTTTTTAAATTTAAATATAATATAAAAATATATTTTAATTTAATTTATATTTAATTTACATTCTCATTTAATGTTATCTGATCTTAAAGTAAAAAAACCACACATAAATATCTTAAGTACAAGTTTATTTTACAACTTTTTTGTATATAAATTTAATTCAAGTTATAAGCTTTTTAAATTATTTAAAAAACTATATATAGCACATAAATTATTGGTAATTTGCTGACCTTTGACCATTTAGCCGCTGCTAAAGTTAAACTCTAAGTTATTATACTCGTTTCTAATGTGCGGCACGAAACTAATGCAACTAAAAGCAGCAAAGAAATTTCTAGTTGCTGCCTCCCACTTTCTTTCATTTCACTCTTCCTCCCCCTCTCTCCCTCTCCTTCTCTTTCTCTGTGGCTGCCGTAGAAGTGCGGGCTTTTCAATTGGCAGGGCATATTGCTTCGTTGGGTTCGTTTGTCGGGTGCATTAAAAATAAACGATTGTGGCCAGAGCTCAATTTGGAATGAAATTGGCGCAAATACCAAAAATTTATACAACGGCAAATGCAGCGAAAGCAACTACAACAAGAACAACAATAAAAATCCACTGAAGCTGCGGTAAAGATGGCCAAAAAGAAAATGAAATGAAAAGAAAAATATACACTCACACCCATACACTCATACTCACACTCACACACATAGCTTTGAATGAGGAGGAAAAACAGAAAGCAGCAGAGCACAAATTGAAAAGCCATACAAATCAAATTGCCTGGGTGTGTGAGTAGAGTTTATTTAAGTGAATGTGTGTGTGTGAGTGTGAGTGTGTATGTGGGTGTGTGTAAGTGTGCTTTTGTGGGTTATATAATTTATAAGCGGCCATCAGGAGTGCTCATTATGTGGCACAAAATAAGTAAGTGCCACTCGTTTATACACAAAGTAAACAACGTGGCAAAATGCCTGACAATGTCCTCACTCAGTGGGAAAATGCATAAAACTGACCAGCACGAAGGGCTATAAATGAGCCTTGAAACACACGCTAACACACACACACACACACACACACTCGCACACACACACATAACTATATACATACACATTTATGTCTTATGATGCTCAAGTTTGTTGCCATGCTCAATTTTTATATGACAAAACCGCACACTCACACCTATTCACTTACACTTATACACTCACACTTATTCACTCTATCTTTCTCTCTGTCTCCCTCTCTCTGTCTCTCTTAGGAACGTATCATTGTCTTGTGCTCGATAATACAATCAATTTGCTTGAACCAATTGCACTCACATTATCTTGAAGCTCCACAAGGAACATTTGCCTGGCATTAAACCTTGGAATAACGCTGATGCTTCAAATAATAACTGAGGGTCTGCATGAATTATATATGCTATATACATGACACATACATGAGCATATGAATATGAATATGAGTATGGATTAAATCGTAGCTAGTTGCCTTAGCATGCAGTTTAGTAAATGACTATGATTATCACAACAATAACTATAAGCTATTATAAGAAGGGATTCAATTTAGTACGTTTAATATATTGAAAATATTAGGGCTAACTAAATTATATATTTCTAGAAATTCATACTTAATGCACATACAATTCTACTCAAACTTGTGTACATAATTTAGTGTATATTAAATTTTAATAAATGTATATAAATGTTACTAAAATGTGCACATAATTTTAATTGAAATTGGTCTTAGATTGAGCTCCTTTTACTATTACAACTTTAAATTAAAGCAACTTTTCAAGTCAAAGTTGTTCCTTATGTATTCCTCAATTTATATATATATGTATATATTATATATCTATTCAAAATCGAATGGCAATGCGAATACCCAAAGCACTGCCTGCATAAATTATTGGCAGAGTGCAGAGACTGTCGAGTTAATAGATTTTTTGCTTTTGCCTAATGCAAATCAGTGACAGCAGCAAAAGTAAAACAGAGAGCGAAAGAGAGTGAGAGAGGGAGAGAGAGAGAGAGAGAGAGAGAAAGAGACAGTGAGTGTGTAACAAGGGCATTGCGAAATCAAAGAAGCAAATGCAAAGAATTCCGCGCAAAATTTAATTACCGAACTGAAGAGCACCAAAACTAAAACCCAGAGCCAGCGGAACTGCAGCAAAAGATGCTGCCGCTGTCACTGCCACTGCCCTTGCTCCTGTCCCTGCCGCTGGCCCTGCCCTTGCTCCTGCCACTGCCTCTACCCACTGTCCAACCTTTAGTAGAATCTGCCACAGTAGCTGGAGGAGAAGGAGCAGGAGGAGTAGGAGGAGCACTAGTGACTGTTGAAAGCGCTGGGTTTGTTTATGCATATTTCAAAAGGAGGCGAGGCAGCACATTAACAGTACCAACAGCAGCGACAGCAACAGCTACAACAGCTACAACAGCAACATCAGCAGCTACAACAGCAACAGTAGCAACAGCAACGACAGCAACATAGCAAGTATTACTAAGTAAGAGCACAAGGTTTAGCTATTATTGTTTTTAGCATTGTTGTTGTTGTTGCTGGGATCTTTGGTGTTGCTGTATCTCTTGCTGTTGTTGTTGCTGTTGTCTTTGTTGTTGTTGCAAGTGCAGATGCGCAAACATTGCTCTGGCTTAATGACCGTTCGACGCGCTGGCCCCGCTTTTTGACCTTATACCGCGCTTTTAACGAACTTCCATAGACTGACTGGCTGACTGACTGACTGACGGAATGACTGTCCCGGGCCGTTGGCGAGTCGTTTGCATATTCATTTGGTCAGTGCCGGGAGAGAAAGACAGAAAGACGACAGAGAGAGAGATAGAGAGAGAGAGAGAGAGAAGGAGAGCGAAGCTGCGGGCTTGTACTCTCAATTCCAACACCAACATCCAACCAAGTAACCATCCAACAAATGTAGCGACTTTTTGCCCATCTATAGAAAGTCTCTTACTCTTACTCTTCCTCTTGCTCTTGTACAACATCTTGCACTTGCTTTGAGCGTAAATATTTCAAGTACTTTAAACAATTCATTAATTTACATTACAAGTTCACTACAGTTTCCAACATTTTAATGCGATTGGCCCCAATGGCAGCTAACAATGGACGACGGTACACGGATACTGCTTGTAAACTAAATGGAATTGTGTACTCACTGCAACTAAAAAACAATTGAGATAGTTACAGTTACAAGGAGATTCTGGCCATTCGCCCAAAGCGTCTAAATAACACAGAAGACCAAATCGATTTAACTGCACGGGCATGCTTGGAACAGAGACTTTTTATATAGCATTTGATTAACTTCTTCTTTTAGTACAATATTACTTTTTTTCTATTACTAAAATACTATAAACAATTAAATAATATTGTTTTTTCTTATCAATCTTTTTTAGTATATTTTAAATATAATTTTGAAATAAACTTAAGATAAAAAAAATCTAAATCTAATCAAAATAAATAAATGGAATTGTAGTATAAATGCATAAATAATTAAACCTTTAATATAAATTTATTTATAGAATATTTATATTAAATGTATATATTTTATATAAATTTACTACCATTTAATATATTTTTTTTTCTACATCAATTTTTAATTTACTAAGCCTTGCAAATTACTGTCTGATCAACATTAAAAACTTTAAAAAATTATTTAATTCCTAAAGAAATTGAGTCTTTTATATAAATATATATATTTTTTATATTAAATATATATTCTATTATATTAATACATTTTTATATAATTTTAAATATATAAATATAACCTAGAAAACCCTCTACAACATAAATAAATTAAAAAATAGACATAAATTCATTAATAACTAAGCTTTTAATATAAATAAACTTCAATTAAAAATGTATTTTAAGAATTTAAATATTTTATTATTTTTATTAAATTTTTTAATAAATAAATATACCTTTAAAAACAGAGCTTAAAGCAAATCAATCACAAACGAAAAGCCCACTGCATGCAGTTTATTTTTGCAAAAAAGTATAGTAGCCTTTTTATGCAGCAAATTTCGATTTATATAACAGTTGCAGCTAAGGTGTGTTTTAGCACATCAGCAGCATGATTATTAGCACACCGAAATGAACAAATGAATGGCAAAATGAAAAATCATGATGGTCATCACTTTTAAGCTAAATGCCACGTCCAAAGCACAGTAATTGCCAACAAAAACAACAACAACAACAACAGCGAGTAACAACAAATGAACAGAGACAACATCAACAACAGCAACAACAACAACAAGTAGAGCAAACACAACAAATTCCTTTGCTTGTAGTTGTGCAATTTTCTATTTGCAGCTATTTAATGGAAAAATCAAGCCATCAGTTTTTCAGCTGGCCGTAGTGCTTATGTTTTCCCAATTGCTCCATGGCCATACAAACAACCCAACAAACAACCCAACGTACACCCATTCGCTTAGCCAACTGTCTGTCCGGCTATCTGTACTAATTGCAACAACAATTGCAATGCGCTAACTGAATCTGAAAACCAACAGAACTAGGCCAGAGTCGAGCATGGCCAGTGCCAGAGCTGAGCGTCAGTGCAGATGCAGATGCTGATGCTGATGCCGAAGCTGACGCTGAGCTGAGCTGGATGTAGAGCGTTGTGTTGCTGTTGTCTAGTCCTCTGACGAGGGATAACAAGCTGGGCGCAAATTTTACAAATTATAATCGTCATTTGTCATAATGCTACACTTAGCAGGGGGACGGACTCTGGGCGTGCACAGGCTCTGGCTGCTGGCCAAGCCTTCACCCACATCGCATTTTTTATTGACACATTGAAATGACAAGGGACACAAATAGTAAGACAGCGAATAGTTATAGCAGCAACAGCAGCAAATCTCATGATGATGACAATGACAACGTTGGACTTGAGGATGACTATGCGCTGCGACTGAACTGAATTAGCGAATCACTCAGGGCTGACATGGCCGCTGTCCATTGGCTCAGGCACGTCGCCGGCAACGCAGCCCAAAGATTTCCATATCCGGGCGACATTTTTGCATCGAATCCAGCAGCGTGGCATCAAATGCCTTATGCATGGTCATGCTCAGATCCTCAATATTCCCAATATCACAATATGGCATCAGTTCATTGCGTTGCAGAACCACCTCACACGATGTCCCCACCACCAGACTGCGGTCCATCCTGTGCAGTGCCACACACAGACGCACATGCTGCAGCTGCACCAGAAACGGCAGCATCTTGTTCCAATTCACATTCGATAAATCCAATTCATCCGGCAGCTGTTCATTGGACAATCGATTGTTTTTCATGCGCATCGCCAATTCCACGCGCTCGCATTGATAACCGGGCAGGCATATGCTGCTCAGCATAAGCAGCTTAAGTATTGTGTTAAGCATAATTATAATTTATTTAATTTATAAACAATATATATAAATCTTTTTATATTTATCCAACTGTTGCTTTATTTATGCGAATTAATTTTATTTTGCAATTGAAAACCGTTGAAACGTTGAAACTGTCTGTTCAAACTGTCTCAGACAACTACGTGATTATCCGCAGTCCTACGATATTTAAATATTATTTTACACTGTTATTTTACTATATTCTTATTGTTGTTATTTTCAATTGCTGACGTGTGGACGGACACGAGACTTTTTTGTTTGTAATATAAGCTGCGTCAGAAATGCTTCATACTTTGACGCACAGCCAATACCATGCTATTTTTGTTTGGTATTAAATTCGGCCCGTTTATCATAACATTTATTTATTTATTTTTTTTACCAATATATTGAAATTTAACTACAATATTATGTTACAAAATTATTTATATAATATTACATTTCCTTCAAACAACCGGTTCTATGGTGCAATGGTTAGCACTTTGGACTTTGAATCCAGAGATCCGAGTTCGAGTCTCGGTAGAACCTAGTTGGTATCTTTTTTTCCAAATTATTAATATATTTTTTAAACAATCTTTTGAAAAGTTTAACTTTCAAATAGTTCATGTAAAATAAAGTTTTTTTTTTATAAGAATATAATAATAATTTTTTTTTAAACATCTTTTTGCCGTAGTTACCATTCCGACTATATTTAGTCTTTCCATTCATATTATGAATCAAATTAAATACTCGTTAGAACAGATTTCCACAAGCTCAATTCCAACTTAAAAAAGTTCAATTGCTGGATTTCAATATGCGTGGCAGTCAGTAGTGCGAATGTTTAATATTTAAGTTGGTTTTAATTTCTGGTTAGGCAGACATGCTTGAAAAGTACGTGACTTTTCACTGTTTTCTACACGTTGCACGTGGTGGCTGGCCACTGCGATTAGAATGCACCCAATGCAGCTCGTTCAATTGCAAATGACCCCAATATGTAGATGTTGAAGGTACAAATATTGAAACGATTATAGAACTTAGGCTGCAAATATAAGTTAAACTCTTCTAGAGGCACAAATTGTATTATTAAGGGACAAAAAACCTTAACGATCAATATAAAAAACACACACACACACGTTCTTCATTTAATCATTCAAATTTATTTTGTCGACTTGAAAGTAGTCTCCATTCCATAGTCTCCGATTCTGCCAGTTTTTGAAAAATTTTTAATAGCCGCTTTCCGGGATAGCCTTCTGGCTAATATGGAGCTTCTTCGATGGTATTTATGGAGTTTTTTATCTTGCAATGGTAGTTCTATGCGACGGCGTCGTCTTGAAAATATTGAAGAATAATCCAGTTGCTGTACTTTTTTGAAGGTATACATAACTATAGGGCATATATCTACTAGTAATATTAAAGTGATACAAAGCATCAATGATCAGTTTCATCTGCGGTAAATAAATATTTAAAAAACTTAACTTTGATGCATTAATGCTCATGGTAAATAATTTAAATTTAATAAAAAAAAAAATAATAATTTCTGGCATAAAAATGTATCACTATGGCATATATCAACAGGCGACATGTAATATTTAGCAATAACTCTACTCAATTATGCATTTACTATCAATTTGTTTGTGCAATGCATGAGTAAATTTAATTTATGCAATTCAAAACGTTAATAATTGAGCAGAAAAAGGAATCAACAGACAACGACTAAAAAAATAGAGCGTTTAAACCAAAAATACGCATATAAATATAAATATATGTATATATATTTATATGTCAGTATTTTTTTATTTTGAAAAAAAATCATTTTTATACTTTTCCCATTTCCTGTTGCTGTGTGAAACAAATTTTTTAGCGAAGAGCAACGACAGCTGTGAGACATGATATAGATATATATATGTCTATATATTTATATATATATATGTATGTTAGAGTTTTTGCAGTTGAACCATAAATCCTGGAGAAAAAGTCAAACTAATAAATGTAAAAGGGACATGCAAGAGACGCATTACACAACTAATTGGTGCTGGAAGTTGCAAGTTCCCATGGCAGGAGTTCAGGCAGACGGATATATATATATATAGATATATATATCTATATAGTATGTATACATATTCGCGCAGCTGTTGCCCTTTGGGCCAGCAGAGAGCAAAACGTGCCAGGCAAATATACGGAAATAAATATAAGAAATACAAAAAAAATTATACAAGAATTCAAGGGAAAATAAATAATGCAAATAAATAAAAGCAATAGTGATACGAAACTAAGGACCGAACATTTAAATTATAATTTCTTTTTTAATATTAAAAACGTAAAACGAATAAAGCTGCAAATGTTGCGTCAACATAGTGCGGTTTGCGTAAGGTCACACTGGCGATACGTGGTGGTCGAATTTGGGGTTAGGGTGAATCTACACAAAATGGCGCAGCGGCCATTTGCCGTTGGCCGGAAACAAATTACAGCAAACAATTTAAAAAATGTTTGCAAACAAACAAAAGGCAGCAAACAAACTGCAAAACTACAAAACTATACAACAAAGGCGGGACAGGCAGACGGAAATGTTATCTAGGCAGTGGAAGAGTCAGACAGACAGATGGACAGACGGACAGGCGAACATACAATGGAGCAACAGCAGCAGCAGCAGCGCGCCCAAGATAAAAAGCTCCATTCATAGCCAGGGAGAGAGAGCCAGTGAGAGATAAAGATAGAGAGAGAGAGAGAGACGAACTCTTAGTTCTAGTCATAGTACTAGCACTGGTTGTAGTCTTAGTCCTGGTCCTGGTCCCTGGTCCCAGTTCCTGCCCTTGCTGTTGCTGTTCTTCATGATATCCGTTCGGTGCTGCTTTTAACCTTTTCGTTTCACTTAGTTAAGCAAAAAATGAAATTTTTATTGCCAAAATGCATAAATGAATAGAAAATAGTTACACAAACCAAAAGCAGCATAAAATCTACACTGCAAAATGAACAGCATGGTCCAGGACAGAGCAGGACAGTATAGGGCAAGACGGGACACCACAGCCAGGACATACAGACACAGACACAGATACAGACACAGACACAGACATCTGCAAAACTTGCATCAGGTTTACACTTTCGACTTTTTTGCTGTCCTCTGCGGTATTTCTACTACTTTTTGCTACAATATTTTTTTTTTAGAATTCAATTTCTTTTTTTTAGGTGTTTGACTAGCAGCAGCATCTGTAGCGTCTGTAGCCACACCTAAACAAAATGTTAACCTCAGCAGTAAATCTGTGCCTTGCCTAATAACTTGGCCTTTGCTGTTTGTGTGCCAATCATTTTGTAATACCCTAACAAAAGTCAAGCATATGATGTACACCAGAAAAAATAGATGCATATTTTTCAACAAATGAAATTCAAATTCAAATTAAATTCAAATCAAATTCAAATCCAATTCAAATTAAATTCAAATCAAATTCAAATCAAATTCAAATCAAATTCAAATCCAATTCACATTAAATTCAAATCAAATTCAAATCAAATTTAAATCAAATTCAATAAAAAAGTATTTAAACTATATCTAATTAATTATAAAACAGTCTACAGAAACCAATTCAAGATATCAAAAAATTTAAAAAATCAGTTGACCCTAAGATACTATAAAAAAAACATTTGTAAAAAATAAATTTAAAAGAAATTAAACTTAAATTGAAATATCAAACTTTTTAACTATGGTATTATTCAAGAAAACAGTTTGCAAAAACCATAAAAAAAAATAAATAAATTAAAATCAGTTGACCTGATTAAATATAAAAAAAAAAAAAATTTTAAGTAAAATTTAAACTAAAAAAAATTATAAATCATTTGACACTAAACTTCCGAAAGGACTATAAATAATTAAACAAAAATGTATCAAAGTATTTTTCCTTACACGATTTTTTTAAAATATTTTTTAGGAATTGCAGGGTATTTACAGTACTCCATTTGATCTATCTATCACTGTTAACTGGACACATTTTTCGAAGGTCCAACCAACTTTTGATGGTCTGCAATGATTTAGACATTAGACGTGCAAGTTACAAATGAAGCTGCCAAGTCGCAATCAGGCAAATGGCATAGGGCATACAGCCACGCCCCCTTTTTGCACCTCTTGCATTTCGACGTATGCGCAAAGTTTTTGCAACATTTCAATTAACAAATAATAAACAAGCTGGGCCTTCCAGCAGCACCAAAAGAACAGGAAGAAGTAGAAGTCAAAGTCCAAATAAAGACTGGCAAAATGTTACCAACTTGGCACTTGCAAATAACAACAGTAACAAAAAGAAGTAGAAGAAGGAGAAGATGAAGAAGTAGAAGCAGTGAAACTTGTTTCCAAAACAAATCAGAAAGTCATCAAGCCTGCCAAAAATGTTACTACTGTTCCGTTTAAAATTTTGAGCCACTGTGCCACTGAGCCAGCCTATTTGCATGAGGAGTTGCTGCTCAAAGGGGAAAACAATGTACGTAGACTGCACACTTTAAAAGTAATTTATATTTTTCTTATTCTTTCACCCTGCCACGCCCACATTTTGTTAGCTGTTGGCAGGAACTTAACATGCAATTTGCATACAACTTACATGTGCTTCAATCCCTTTTGGCATCAAATCCACTTACAGGCCAAAAATTGCAACTGCAACTAGCTGCAGTTTTTGCTTTTGTTGTTGCTGCTTCTGTTGTTAATTGCATGGACCTGCTTAAGGGGGGGTTTTGGAAAGAGAACGGGGTTTCGAGTTGTTTCAAGTTGTCAATAATGCGGAAAGCATGTAGCCTGAAAATGCCCTTTTGTTCAAAACTCTCTAATGACTTTCCATTGTTCGTCTATGCGAAAAATGTGTCAAATTGAAGAACTCACTTAGCCAAAGTGTTGGCCAAGTTAGCGTGTCAATATGTTTGAACGCTTCACTATGTATATAATCAGTGTAACAGCAACAGCATCAGCAACAGCAGTATCATCACTACAGCTTTACATTATAGCCAACAAATTGATGCAAGCGAAAAAATGTTTATATATATAACACAGAAAATTAGCACAAAGCACTGGCTAAGTAGCTTCTAGTACATGGCTCACTTCTATGCACTACATTGGATAATCATGGCTAATTAGGTAAAAGGATGTAAGGCGAAAAGTGAGAGCAAAGCCACCGAAGGCAATGATGTATAGTTTTTACATTTTACAGTACACTTTTGCTTTTATTCATCATCATCATCATAAGCATTCATCAACAGCATCAGTAGCACTATTATTACCAGCAACAACATCAATATCAGGATTAGCATCATAATCAGTTTCAACATCATGCTCTTTATGATTATCATCACTTTCGCAAAGCCACTGAATAAGATGATGTAACTTTGCCACTTTTTACAGAGCATTTTCCCTTTTACTCACCATCATCATCATCAACAGAAGCATCAGTAGCATCTTTACTGTTATCATCATCTATATTATCTTCATCATCATTATCATCAATTTCGCTATCAAATAAATTTATGGTAAAAAGCAGAAGTAAATCCAATGAAAGCTAAGATGTATAGTTGTTACTTTTCACAATGCATTTTCCCTTTTACTTATAAACACCACGTTTAGCAGCAGCATCAATAGTATCATTATAATCATTATCATCATCATTATCATTATTATTATAATCTCTTTCACTATCAAATGCTAAACGGATTTCGAAGAAAAGAAAAAGCAAAGCCACTGATATCCATGATGTATTGGTGTCACTTTTTACAGTGCATTATTCTTTTTGATCATCATCATCAAAAGCAGCAGCAACAGCTTTAGTAGCATCATTATAATCATTATCATCATCATCATTAACATCATCTATCAAAAAGGTAAGGCACTAAAAGCAATGATGTATGGTTCTCATATTTCACATTGCAGTTTTCCTTTTACTCGCCATCTTCAGCAGAATCAAAAGCATCTATAGCATAATCATAACCATCATCATCTTCAATATCTTCATTTTCACCATCATCACTATCATAATCATCACTTTCGCTATTAAATGGCTTAATGCTCTCCATGCTTTCACACACATTAATTAACATTTCAATGCACGCTCAATGCGCTCTCAATCATGGCCAATTCCCTTTATGCCATTGCCACTTAGCGAAGCGCAAAGCCATTGCTTAATTGTAAACAATAATATACTAAAAATTCTATACACTAAAGTCAACTAATACCGAGAGAGAAAAGGGATAAAAAGCAATAGAAAGAGAGAGAGAGAGAGAAAAAGAGAGACTCTTAGTATTTATTATGGGTCTTGTGTGATGGAAATAAAGTGTATAAGCTTGTGATTTGTATGCATTTGCACAAACATCAAGTGAAAATCAATATGCTCAACATGAGTATAGAGAGTATATATATATGTGAATGTGTGTGTATGTGTGTGTGTTTGAGTGTGTGCAAATACAAACAAATTGAACGCACGATTTGCACATGCAGCTAAAGCTAAATAACTCGTTCAATCTAGAATCAGGCAGAAGTTTTGTATGGCCGTAAGCACTAAGCAAATACAAGGATGTATATATATACATATATATACAGATAAGTATAGAATATAGTATAGTTTAGAAGAACATACACACAGCGAGAAGGAGAGGCAATGAATGAGCCAATGAGCGTTGAAAAAACTGTGAATGATTGAAAGGCTTTTGTCTGAGTGTAATTTAATTAAACAAATCAAAGCGCTCAAGTGAAAGTGTGTGTGTACTTATGTACGTGAGTGTGTGAACATGTGTGTATGTGTGTGTGTGTGTGTGTGTATGGTTGTATTTTATGTTTTTCCTTTTAATTGGAAATTGCGCCTGGTGCCTGACTCTGGGGATATTTGCCTGTTTTTAAATAATTAACAGACATTTTGCGAGGTTTCTGTTTATATTATTATTGTTATGATGATTATTGTTATGATTATTGCAATTGTTTTTATGGTTTTTATTGTTACAATTTTTTGGCATAATGCTTATGAAATTCAATGGCATTTATTTGCACATTTGCACAATTTGCAGAATGCCATAAATATGAACATATTGTCAGCATATCGGATGTATATATTAAATTGAAATTTATCAACAATTTTGTAGCCTTCAACACTCGACCAACTACATATAAAGGGTCTTTCAAATAGAGCGGGTCGATGTTTATAATCTGTGGCGGTCATTTTGGATTATTTTTTTGGATTCGTGCTACCATACGAAGCCGCGACGGACATTTGAAGATGTAATATTAACATAAAATATCGACCTGTCCTTGTTGAAAGACCCTTTATATACATATAAATTATGCCACACATTTAATTCTAACATGACATAGCGTGTGAAAAATAATTACCATGTTTTATGGCATTTCTATGTTAATAGACAGCATATACTGATTTATTTTGCATTTTACATTTGTTACCAACCCGAATATTAACACATTTTATTATTTATTGTGGCTATTTAAGCCATACAGATACAGATACAATTTATTGTTCATTTTAATCATGCATGTGGTATTAATTACACGAGTTTGTGTGTGATAGAGAGTGTGTATGTATTAGTGTATCTGTTTATTTGTTATCTATAATTATATTCTCGAATTATTTGGTTGCATTATGAAACTGCAACAAAACTAAGCACAAAGTGCATTCAATTATCAAGTTGAGCTTACTATAATTATAGCAAGGTATAACGTGAATGAAAGGACATATTTCATATATATTATATTATTATATAAACTTTAATTAGCCTCCTGAAAAACAATGATAAATTGTTTGATCGGTTTTCTCAACGGTTCTATGGTGCAATGGTTAGCACTTTGGACTTTGAATCCAGAGATCCGAGTTCGAGTCTCGGTAGAACCTACAGCTTTGTCTCTTTTTTTGACAATTTTTTTGTAGACTTTCAATTTTGTAAATAGTAAATTCGTTTTTATTAGCATTTCATTGGCAATTGTGTAAAATATTTGCATTATTCGGCACAAAAAAAAATCTCCAAATGAAAAGCCACAACATTTGCACACAGTAAACATACAGAAATAAATAACTGGCAAATACATATGTGAGTATGTGAATATGTGAATAAGTGAACATGTGAATATATGAATATGTGAATTTATGTAAATTTATGTAAATGTTGTCAATGCAACCACAGAGTTGCCTTGAAACAAACCGCGCTTAACCTAAGGCCTTTGGCAGTTAATCTGCAAATGATAAATTCCAAATAAAAAACCACAAAACACTTGTAAAATAATATAAATACACATTGTTTAAACAATTTCAAACTTGGCCACAATTGTTGCACAATATTTTGTGTGTCTATTTATGTGCAAGCTAATGCATGCCCCAAAAATGGCGCTGCATCCGGTGACAAAATTGCGTACACACAGCCTGACCTTCAGCTTTTCTGGCTTTTATAGCTAAAGCGTTTTATAAATAGTTTTTCAGTCAATTCTACTGCCAACAACATATGCTGCAGTTGCACTCAAACAACAGCAAAAGTCGGTAAAAAAAATATGGAATTTAATCTTAATTTAATAGACATTAAAGAATATCAGTTATTCAATACTAATTCCTGTCAATATGCAAAATAATCGTCTCTTCATAATTAAACTATAATTATTGCCCAAAGAAAAGCAATATAATGTCATAAAGAACTCGACTCTGGCATCAATTTCAGTGAATAAGATTTAAATGAATATATTCGGTTACATAAACCATCATAAATAATGGCATGTAATGTATTAAATAGTATCAATAATATATGCCTGCTTTATGTAAATCCTGAAAAGAGCAAATTAATGTTATTGATTGACATAATCAATTTGCATGCATGCTGTTTACAAATTGTTGTGCCTTGGTCTTTTAATTAATTTAAATACAATTAATATAAAACACAGAGACACACAATAAACAAATAGATGGGAACAGATAGAGCCTTGACTGAATAAGCTCATCAATGTGGTTGGTGTACAAACTGTCGCTCACAGCTAGTGAGAACAGTTAAGCCAAGACAAGAGAGCGATAGAGAGCCTTGGGTGAATGAGTTCATCAATGCGGTTGGTGTACGAACTGTCGCTCACAGCTAGTGGGAACAGTTAAGCCAAAACAAGAGCGATAGAGAGCCTTGGCTGAATCAGCTCATCAATGTGGTTGGTGTACGAACTGTCGATCACAGCTAGTGGGAACAGTTAAGCCAAGACAAGCCAATTGCTGCAGCAACTGTTCTCAATGTGCTCAATTCGACGTACATCAAAGAATTCTTTTATATATTTCTTTTAGTTCGATATAAAATATAATTATTAATGCTGAAATTCTGCTCTTCACACAGAATTTAAATCTGCGTCGCTTTGGGTCAAACACAACAGACAGAAAAAGAAAAGAGAGAGCGATAGAGAGCCCTGGTTGAATCAGTTTATCAATGTTGGTTGGTGTACGAACTGTCGCTCACAGCTAGTGGGAACAGTTAGGCCAAGACAAGCAATTGCTACAACTGTTCTCAATGAGGTCAATTCAACATATATGTATCTCATATATTCTAGTAAAACCTTCATTTCGTGTAAACTAAAAAATATTTATTATGGCAAAAAAAAAAACTCTGATAGCTTAAATTCTCTTTTTTTACACAAACTTTAAATCTGCGCTTCTTTAAGTCATTTGCTATGCACAGTGTGTCTGGTGATATTTTTCTGCCGGAGTATCACGAATTTGTATCTATGGACGCATATTTTTACAAAAAAAAAAAAACAAAACAAAAAAAAACAACAGAAAAATGTAAAAAACAAGGGAAAAACGGAATGAAAATCAGCAAACTATTTGCGACTTATCGCTAAAAAATGGGCCATTGAATAAATATGAAAAGCCATTGGCCATAAATATTTCTGATCGGCTTTTCATTTCCACTGGAAAATTTTTGCCTTTCGCTTTGTTCAGCGCACAATCTTTATTTTTATTTTTATTTTTGTTTTTATTTTTATTTCTATTTGTGTTGGTTTTTAGCGAGATTTTGCACATGGCGCAGAATGTAGAAATATTTTTTTAGAGAAAGAGAAAGAGAGGGAAAGAGAGAGTGAGCAACGAGACACGAGACACGTTAAAATCATTTATGCCGCTTTAAAAGCCACAAATGTCTGTTGCCCACCAAGCGCCAGCTGACAGCTGAGCCACACGAATATTTTTTGCAGCTACTGTTGTTGTTGTTGGTGGTTTGCGAAAGGGATTTGCACGGCTGTAAAGCAAAGAGCTGAAAAGTAGCAGCAGCAGCAGCAGCAGCAACAGCAGCAGCAGCATCACAATGCTCGCTCGTACATAACGTATTATGTAGAGCGTCGCATTACGTATACGCCGCGTATACTTTTACGACGATAGAAAAACGCGAGGCGCAGCTTTACGATGCCCGCATCATTTGATTTTATTGCAAATGGGCCGAATGTCGGCTCGCAAGTGTCAAAAAGTGCAAAAGAAAAGCAAACTCTGTCGAGGCAACAACAAAAAACAAACAAACAAAAAGAAGGTTGTAGCATTATATACAGAACTGTAAGAAAACGAAAGCCAAGAAGTTTTGCAACGTGTGTCTGGATGCTGGATGCTCTGTTCTCCGTGCTCGGTGTGAGGCAACGCCCTTGAGCCAGTTGCTGGAGCGCTGTTGCTCCCTTTTGTTTGTGATTAATGCGATGATACCGACAATGGCCCAAATGCAACGAAGCGCAGCACGTCAAATGCAAATAACCGGCGGGTTGAATATAATCAAATCGAAATGCCAACAAGCATCAAATGTTGACAACAACGGAAATACAGCAGATGAGCAACAACAGCAACAACAACAACAGGAACAACAAGAGCAACAAGAGCAACAAGAGCAACAAGAGCAACAAGAGCAACAACAGCAACAATAGGAACAGCAACAGCAGCAACTAAAGCAGCAACAACAAGAGCAACACAACCACCCACAGGCTGAACTAGAAGAGGTATTCGGCTGTAAACTGTAAGCACACACTGTGCGTGAATCAAGGCCAGCAATGAAACTAAAAAAAAAACAAAAAAAAAAAATACAAAATAAAAAAATCAATTAAATTATGAAGTTTCTTACAATTGTTTATACACTTTTGTTTTGGCTCACAGCTGCAGCTACTACAAATGATTTCTCTTGTTTGAAATCTCTAAAGCTCTACAAAATTCCAAAATACCAAATGGTTTTCCACACACACCCAAGTTCTATTGACATTTCCCATTTGTTTGGGACTGTGCACAGTCGAGCTGACAGTCTGGCAGACCAAACAAACAGCAACGACAGCTTATTTCGCTTTATATGTGCGAAAAAATGAAAATATTGGCAACATTTTCCATACATTCTTCGTTTTGTTGCTTGTCACATTAGCATATGACAAATATTGTTTGAGAAAATGCGTAAAGGAAAATGCATATCCACATTTTTTTGTAGCACTTGTATCTGGGGAGCTCATGCGCTTGAGTTATAGTTTCCACTAAACGAAAATATTCGCATAAAAAATGTAGAAATTTTCACTACATGCATAAAATATGCAGCAAATAATGTGAATGAAACTAACCCGAAGACTTTAGTAGATTAATAGATATATACATTAAATAATAGATCAAACATTTATGTAATATTATAAAAACACACCCGTTGATTAATTTATTTTTAATCAGCATTTTGATGGCTGATGAACGTTTTAATGTTGCTGCATTGAATTTGAATGTGATTCGTTTTAGTTATGTTATTTTTCAATTCATCATCAGATCGGTAGTACATAATTTTAATAATAATAATAATAATTATAATAATCATAGTAATAATAGTTCAATAAACATAATACATAATAGTGAATTGTAAATAGTAAATAGTAAATTAGTTTTCCATTTGCTCATTTACTGATGCCAATCATCATCATCATCACGCCGCACAATTTTCTCAATTATTGACTTGTACATAATATATATATATATAGAATATTTATATGGTATGTTATATATATATACATATTTATATGCATATAAATATGTATGTATGTATTTAGTATAAATATCTTTAAAACATTTTTTGCTTTGCTTTCATCTCAATTCGTTTTAAAAACCTAATTTTTGGCGCATATTCAAACAGTTGATCAATTATCAAAGGAGATTTTGTGTTTTTGTTCTTAATTTTGGAATCAAACATTTAAAATAAGAGAAACATACATAGATTGCCTGACAAAAGATGGTATTTAATAATAATAATAATAATAATAATAATAGTAATTACTTGAATTGTCACTGCCAGCATTACAAAAACTCTCCAAATGAATGAATCTATTCAAATTTCTCGTTCTGTATTCAACTGTACTAAGGAAAATTTATCGCGAAATAAAATCGTAAGGTTTTACCGCTGCTGCTGATAGATAGGAATGTTATTCTTGACGGCATCGTTCTGCATATGATAAGTAGGCATTCCACCTGCTCCTGCCGCAGCTGCTGCTGCTGGGACTGGTGGCATGCCACCAACACCCATATGCGCCATGGACATGGCCATTTGCTGATGCAGCTGACTAAATTGATCGTTGTGTATTTGTGGTAGCTGTTGCTGTGTTGGTGGCTGTTGGAGCTGCTGCTGCTGCTGCTGCTGCTGCTGTGGTTGCTGTTGCTGCTGCTGTGGTGCCATGTAACCCTGAGTATTTGGCGGTGCTCCGTTTGGTGCATACAATTGCTGCGATGGAGGCGGAACACCTGGTGGCAAGTAGGCTTGTGGCGGCTGCGCTGTAGCTCCTGGTGGCATATAAGCCTGTGGTGGTGGCGCCTGTTGCTGCTGTTGATGCTGGGGAGACATGTACGCATGTGGCGGCGGTGGCTGCTGTTGCTGATGTGACTGGGGCTGTTGTTGTTGTTGTTGTTGTTGTGGTGGTGGTGGTTGCATTTGTGTGGCTGCAGGTGGCATAGCGGCAAATTGTGGTGGCAACTGTTGCGGCGGCTGCTGGTGCTGCTGCTGCTGCTGTTCCACAGGCATCGGCATATGGTAATTTGTGGGCTGTTGCTGTGTGGTGACTGGTGTGGACTGGGCATTATAGATGGGCTGCGGGTGGCTAGGAAGTGTGGCTGCAGGCGGTTGGCTCAAATGCGGCGGCAATGCTGTAAGTTAAAACAAACAAAAAATGAATTCAATACGAATATAGTCATATTTGTATGTACTCACAGTTTAACTGCGGCGCATGTCCATTCTGATAGGGCAATGGCACTTGTCCGGGATAGCCTGTGCTTGCTGCAGTTGTGGTCGGTGCTATGTTGGTCGTCTGTGGCGGTGCGTATGGGAGGGAGTGCATGCCCGGATAGCTTTGACCTGTCGGAAATGCAGCAGCACTGGGATAACCAGGTGCACCGTATAATGCGGCACCTGGGAAGCCGCCAGGCATGAAACCAGGTGCAGAAAACTGTGCAGCCGCCGCACGATCATCACGCATTAGGGTATGATACAGATTGATGGCATCAACTAGATCGCTAGAGAGTTGTGTTAGCTGCGCATGCTTGCGATCCACACGCTCCAATTCGGCATCGATAAGCGGACCCATTTGATGGACCTGCTGTTCGAGGCGCAGCATCTCTTCGCTGTCTTGGGAGGGATCTTCGGGATTGGCCTCGTGCAACAGATGCAGCAGACGATCAATTTTCGCCTCGTCGATTTCCACGGGCTGTGCCGCGGCAGCCGCTTCAGTCTTTTGTTGCAGCAACAGTGCCGCCTCCTCCTCAGCGGCAGCCTGCTTCTGGGCATTGTTTTTGTGCTGCTGATTGATGTCCAATCGTTCTGGGTCAACAGATAAATCGGCAGTGACGAAATTGGATGGGAACAGTCCCTCGCCGCGTTCATTGTAGCCCTTCCACCAATTCGCATCGCTATCATCCAGCACATGTATGATCTCGCCCGCAAAGAAAGTCAATTCATTCTCCTCCGCTGCCTCAAAATCATACAGAGCACGCACAGTGCGAGATGCTGCAGCGGCATTGCTGCTGTTCGAGTTGCCGTTGCCATTGCCATTGCCGTTGCCACTGCTGGGTGTCGAGGAGCTGCCGCCACCAAATGAGGGATAAAGCGATGGATAGGCACTGCTGGTTGTCGATGAAGCTGCGGCCCCGCTCGACTGCTGTTGTTGCTTGGGACTACCCTTGTTCTCCTTCAGCGACAGCTCAATAGCCTTGGCAATATCATCCTCCTCCTGCTGACTGCTGACAACATTCGGATCCTTGGCCAAGGTAGCTGCCGCTGCCTTGGCAGCAGCAGATTTACCGCTTCCCTTCTCATTCAGATTGCTAAAGTCGTAGCCCTCACTGCGCAGCTTGGCATAGAGCGATGGTATTAGATTGAGTTCCGCATCATTCTTGAAATCATTCTCCGCCCAATTCTTTAAAACTTGACGCATTTTCTGCAAAAGAAATCCAACGAATTAATAGAAGTTTGATCAAATTATTATGATTCGCTCACCAATGAGATTTTTGGCTGCGCTTTGGTCAGCAAACGTCTGAACTCGGTTTCAAAATCACGCGATGCCACCTCCAGGTGAAATGGCTTCCCACAATTGTTGGCACAGGCGTCCAACAGTGTGATGGCCTGCATGACAACATGTGGATCGGCATGACCCATGCGCCGCATCACTGCCTTGAGGCAGTCTTTGGCCAGGCGAGGATTCGTTGATACCTTATCGCATACATCCAGTATTAGTGACCAGTTATCATTCGTATTCGTCTCGCTTGTGGCTTTTTCTGTGGATTAACGCAATTGGTATTATCTTTAGAATAGAACAATGACTCTCTTTCTCTCTCTCTCTCTCTCTCTTTCTTTCTATCTCTTTCTCTCTCTCTCTCTTTCTCTGTGTGTCTTTATTTGCTTATCAACAACAGCGCCACAATAACATTGCTGACTCAGAAATGGGTCTATGGGAAGCGATAAGTGTTGCTAAAAATGAAAATCAATAGCCTCAACGTTTGTATGCAGCAAATCGCATTAAAATTGCACAAAAAAACAAACAACGAATATGCATATACTCTATGTTAATTATATGACTTATGCTAAATATTACTGAACCAGTTTTTTGGCTTTTCTCTTTGGTTTTTTTCTATGCGCTCATGAAATGAAACTGAACTTTAAACCTTGCTTGATTTTTAATTGAATTGAATGGAAGTGGTTGAAAAAGCAGAGAACATTGAGTCTTAGAATTGAAACGAGAAAGAGAAATAAAGAGAGGGAGGGAAGGAGAAGAGAGATAGAAGTAAAGAGAGAAAGAGAGGAGAGATGGAAGTAAAGAGAGAAAGAGAGATAGAGAGATAGGTGTGCTAAAATAGATGCATTCTCAATTGATAACTATTGACCTTATCAATGTTTAAGTTAGTTGAAAACCTGAGCTCAATCAAAGGAAAATTTATAAGAATTAACCATATGTGGGTGATGGTGAAGGTGTGGGTGTGGGTGTAGGTGTGGGTAAGGGTTTAGGTGAGGGAGAGTGAGGCTGTAAGCCACAAGGTCAGCGAACAGCGAATGCTGCTTCAAAGGAGTTCAATGAACAGACAGAGGCTCACGGAGTGCATTGCAGCGCAGTCAACGCAGGCAGCGCAGTCAGCGGCGACAGCGCAGCATCCAAGCAGAGCAGCGCATGTGACTTGAGTTTGAATTCTGTTTCGATTTTTGCTTCTGTTTCAGTTTCAGTTTCAGTTTCAGTTTTCTTTGTGTTTCTTATGCTTTGTTGTCTGTCGTATGCTTAGAGGGTCAAGGAAGAGGGGTACAAAGAGATTAGATAAACAGTGTAAAGAGAAAGTGGGAGGGAGAGAGGGAGGAAGAGGAAGGGAGAGTGGGATTTGTTGTTGTTTTGAACCAGAGGGAGAGAAAGATGGAGAGGAAATGGGAGAGGGAGAGAAAGGAGAAAAGGAGGAAGAAAAGGGAGAGGGAAAGGAAGATCAAGTCAGAGAAAGAGTCAGAGAAAGAGGAAAACGGAGAGGAAAAGGCAGTGGGAGTTAATTACTGGGAGTGACTTACCCACATCGGCGTCAAATGGTGAGGATTGACCAAATATACCCATTTCTTTAACCAAACGCTCACTTATATATTATTATTAATTATTTCAGTGTGTTTATTCTAATTCCTCTGTTCGTTAATCCTATGTTCGCTATAATGTTGTTGGCTGTTGCACTTTGTGTTTGATTTTTCTTTTTTCTTCTTGTTTCCTTTCTTCGTTTTGTCTTGTTTTCTTTCTGCTACGCAATCGATTTTCATGCGTCACAACAATAACAACAAATACACGAAATTTGCAATATTGCTTTGCTTTAATGGTTCGCTATTCGTTCGGCTGCTGCCTGTGACATGAAATTTGTGTAATTTGATGGATTTGTATGGCAATTGGGCTAGAAAAGTGCCGAATAATCAAATCTATTGCAACGTTTTTCCCTTAGCTTTTGTGTAAAAAAATGACTAATGTTGATATCGATGTGCAACACACACAACACATCGATAGCAAAGGCATGTAATCGATACTTGCCTGCCGTACGACAGATGCGTTATCGACCAACCACCACTTGCGTAGAAGCCCACACACGTCACAACAATAATATCATATTAA
>JBANCZ010000878.1:0-27487 GCA_037040025.1 Sphaerogastrella javana | reverse complement strand
GCTCTAAATTGGTCAATTTGTAAGTCTTCTTTAGGCCCAATTAGCCAACATTAAGCTCAAGTACATGCTTAAAAGTTCATTTCAATGTGCTTCGGCTAAAATTGGCAGATCATTCGCAAACAGGAAATTATCACTTTGTTCTATTTTATTGTGCCAAAAAAAAAAAAATTGTTACTTTCCCATACCGGGAATCGAACCCGGGCCTTCTGGGTGAAAGCCAGATATCCTAGCCACTAGACCATATGGGACACTTGCACACTGGCCAACACAAAATTTATATGCAGCAAGATCTTATTCATTTCGAAATGTGTATTTACTTAATATTCAAAAAATATATAAATTTTCCAATATTTAAAACATATATTTATAAGACTATATACATAAACAAATATAAAATAATGATGATCACAATTGCTAAATTGTTTGTTTCAAATATAAACATTTTGCCTGATAATGATAAATGCAACGCGGGCTGCAATAGCGAATATGGCGAGAATGTAAGAATCTAAAATAAATTCTTCCAAAGTCAGGAATAATAGCGGATTTTCAATTGTATTCAAAAATACAATTGTTGCACATGTGCTTAATAAATTTAATAGCAAAATGTTTAAAATAAAGCTTAATTCATTCATAAAATACAATGACATTTAAAAATTGTATTTAAAATACACTTTCTTTTATCATTCTTGCCTTCGTTTCATATATAAAGCAGTCAAGCTAATGCCTTTTTATCAGTTCGAATTGAACAGTTAAACAGCAATGAAGTTTATTTTGGTCTTGGCTTGCTTGGCAATCTTTGTGGCCCACATTCAGGCCCAAATACACGATTGCCGTGGACGCCCACGCCGTAATAACAAGATTTTTTCAATATCTGTTATATATTAAAACTAATTTCAACCTCTTCGATTCTAGCTGCAAATTGTCAAGGCGGTCGACACGATGGTCAAGGAGGTGGAAGCTGCGATAGGAACGCCAATCAGATGTGGTACTACAATCCCAGCACCCGTAACTGCCACAGTATGTACTATCGCGGATGTGGAGGTAACTACAATCGTTACTGCCAATACGACGATTGCCGAAGGGCTTGCATGCGCTAAAATGAAGTTCAAAATAAATAAACGGTTTTAAAGCAAATTGCAAATTCTATTCGCTCTTTCACTACTTAACTGAATTTCAAGTTACATTTTGATTAGATTAGTATTTATTGGATTTTAACAATTGATTGAAGGTTTAAGAATAAACACATTCAATTTTTACAATATTTATATCAATGTCTATTTTTGTGATTAAACTTAGCCTTATTTATTATTTATATATTTATTTCTGTATATTTATTGTCGATTTTCATAGTTGTTGACGTTTTAATAAAGTTTTTAGTACATCAACAATTTCAGTTCCTTAAATATATTATTTGTTATATATTTTACAAACAATCAATTTTTTATAGTATTATATTACGTGATAAGGTATTTATAACATTAGTTTTTAGTAAGTAAAAAAAAAAAGAATAATTAAGCAGTTCACTATATAAAGCAGGTATTTTTGCAGCACCCAATTAGTTTAAGTAGAGTCGCGTCTCTGAAAAGTTCTATAAATAATGAAATTAATTTTATTCCTGGCTTGCCTGGAGCTCTACGTGGCTCCCAATCAGGGTCAAGTGTCCAATTGCCGTGGACGTCCAAGATGTAATTACTAAACTTGACATTAGAGAACATTTCCTTTATAACATTACTAATTTTATTTTAGTTTCTACTTGTGATGGCAATAACAACTCAGGTTGGAGTGGACGAGACTGTGATGCTAACTCCAATTTAATGTGGTTCTACAATTCAAGGACTGGCACCTGCCAAAGGGTTTTCTACCGTGGTTGTGGTGGCAATTTCAATCGTTAGTGCCGTGAGGTCGAATGTCGAAATGCATGCGTGGGTAGAGCTGGCTAAAAAGCAAATCAAGTGAAATAAATTAAATGAAAGATCACATTGAATTATCGTACATATATTTTAATATTAATTGATTCTGGAATTAATACTAAACGTCATGCATGT
Source organism: Sphaerogastrella javana (assembly GCA_037040025.1). Lineage (NCBI taxonomy): Eukaryota > Metazoa > Arthropoda > Insecta > Diptera > Drosophilidae > Sphaerogastrella > Sphaerogastrella javana. The sequence continues at coordinate 25,442 of JBANCZ010000878.1, read as the reverse complement.
TGAATGAAATAGTTTTATTTAAACTGTATGTAATAAGAAGGTAGTGTTTATTATTAAGAAGCTTTAATTGTCAATATTTTGTAAGAAAACTATTGTGGGACAAGCACGTGTTCTTTATGCTTTTGTTTATAAAAGGGCTAAAAAGGCACTTTTCTTTTTAAGTAAATACTTTTGTAAATAATTATTATAAAATGCAGATAAATGCAAAGCACTTAATCAGTTCGATCTGTAAAATTGATTAACATTTTTATTGAATATGAAATTCATTCTACTTCTGGCTTCCATGATGATCTACGTGGCGCATATTCAGGCTCAGGTGCATACCTGCCGTGGACGTCCAAGAGGTAATAACGATATTGTTGATAAATGAACACTTTGTTCATATAGTTTCCTATTTCAGTTGAAGTTGATGTTACTACATAACAATAACAACCCAGGCTGGGGTGGACGGGGCTGTGATGGTCACTCAAATTCAATGTGGTACTTCGACTCGAGGACTCGCAATTGTCGAAGGATGTTCTACCGTGGTTGTGGGGGCAACAATAATCGTTATTGCCGGGTGGATGATTGTCAGACTGCTTGCATGCAAAGGATTGATTAAAAAATTTTATATATGAAATAAATTATGTGATTATAATGAAGCACACATAATTTGTTATTTTAAAATGAATCAGTTCCAACTGCATGTACTATTGTTAGGTATATTTAGAATTTTTAGAGATTATTTAAAAATGTATGCAATTTAAAAAGAAAAAACAATTGCTTGGGTTCCATTATGTATAATCCATTGAGAGAAGAACGTGTTCTTTGTACATTTGTTCATAAAGTTTTTTCTTTTTTAGTGAAATTTAAAAATAATCAAAAAATTTATAATATAAATCAGTTTAATTTATGACAGTCAGTCAGTTCAAGTTGTACAATCTCTTGAAGTTTATTTCCGATATGAAGTTCATTTTAATCCTGGCATGTCTGGCGCTCTTCGTCGCCCACATTCAGGCTCAAGTGCATGGCTGTCGTGGTCAACCAAGGGGTAATTATTAAATCTACATTTACCCTTATGCATTATATTACATATATCTTTGTAAATGATAGTCGCAAACTGTTTTGGTGGCAGACACGAGGGCCAAAGCGGACGAGGCTGCGAAAGGAATGCAAATGAACTCTATTACTATAGCCCCTTCACCAGGGACTGTTATCCAATGAACTATAGGGGATGTGGTGGAAACAATAATCGTTTTTGCCTGTATTCCGATTGTGTGGAGCGCTGCGTTAGTCGTGGAGCTTTTTAACTAAAATAAATCAAATAATATATATACAATCTATTCTACCTTATCTCTTACTATTATATTTATTACAGAGTGTATATATTCATATAGAAGAATTCCTAAAATGTTTACGTTAAAACGTATAAATAATAATAGAGTATAAATAAAAATTTTAACAAGATAAAAGGCATCTGTCTTTTATTGTAAGTATGTAAGCTTATTGAATTGATTTGCTATAAAAAGCATGCTTTTCTACAGCTTTAAATCAGTTGATACTAGACAAGTATTTCGAATAATTGGGTTAAAAAAAATGAAATTATTTTTACTTCTTACTTGTATGACACTATTTGCCGCCCAAATACACGCCCAATGTCGAGGACGTCCTAGACGTAAGTAAAGTCTTGAGACCCTTTCAAAATTATACTTTACTTTATTTTACTAAATTGAACTTTACAGAGGCATTGTGTGTTGGTCTAATGGATGAAGGTGATCCGAGGCCAGGCTGTGGCGGGAGTTCCAATCCGTTTATGTGGTACTACACTGCAGCGATTGGAGAATGTCGACGTATGGTATACTTTGGATGTGGAGGCAACAGGAATCGCTGGTGCAGCAAGAAAGAGTGCGAAAATAACTGTCGCATGGGAGTGGCCAAAAAATAAATGAAAATTTCTACATGTGCATATTTAAATTGAAAAATTAAATAGAATCATTATGACAGCAATTACTTTTTAATGTACAATATACGTAACCTATTGACCCACTTATTTTCAATACTAAATATTATTAAACAGTGTCAATTACAATAAAAATAAACAAAATAAACACTGTATTTTAATATCGTTTAATAATTTTGCTTTCACACTTTTACAAGTTTACTTATAGCATCTCAAAAATTTCTATATAAACCCCTGAATTTCTACACGCTTAACCAGTTCCAACCTGACACTTTCATCGCAATGAAGTATATTTTAGTCTTGGCTGTTGTGGTTCTTTGTGTGTGCGTCATTCAGGCACAGGAGTCGTGTCAAGGCAGTCCTAGAGGTATAAAATTTTATACTAGTATTGTATCTTAGTATGATAATATATATTATCATATTATTTGTTCAGGTCAGCGTTCGTGCGGCTTGCCACGTAATGAAGGTCAAAGAGCGGAACACTGTCGCAGAACATCAAATCCCTATATGTGGTACTACTCAGCCAGATTTGGCGAATGTCGCCCTATGAGATATTGGGGTTGTGGAGGAAATGCGAATCGTTGGTGTAGCAAGGACGATTGTGAGAGAAACTGTCGCATGGGAGTGGGCAAATAATAAATCAAGATTACAATAAATTTAATAAAAGCGTAGTAGTTGATGGTTTTATTGTTGCATGATACATTGTTTAATATTCATTCATTGAACAACTTGAGCTAAAATAATAGTATCATCATAAAGGCCGTGTATTGAATAATTACGGCACGTGCCTCAGTTTAGTTAATTAACACAGTATAAATGAACTGAATTTTTATGAATACGTATTATATCTATTGATTCTTAGACAAATGAAATTCTTTCTATATAAGCACCTGTATTTTGGTGTGCTGTATTCAGTTTAATTTCATCATAGCATTTAACATTTTCCTTGCAATGAAATACATTTTAGTCCTATCTTTGGCATGCCTTTGCGCGTGCCTGATTCAGGCCCAGGATAGTTGTCAAGGAAGTCCGAGAGGTATCAATTTTTAAATTACGAAATCTCAATGAACTTAACTTATGGAATATTCTTTTCAGAGCCATCCTGCGCAGGACCTCGAAACGATGGTCAAAGAGGTCAACGTTGTCGCAGAACTTCAAATCCCAATATGTGGTACTATTCACCCAGAGTAGGTGAGTGTCGTCCCATGGTATATCATGGCTGTGGCGGCAATACGAATCGTTGGTGCAGCAAGGATGTTTGTGAAAGTAACTGTCGTATGGGAATCCTTCACTAAATCATAATATGATGTACATTTTGCAAACGTCAATAAAAATATATTAAACGGAATTGTATTTGAATTAAAGTTTTTTTCTTTTAAACAGATTAAATATTTTGATTTAATAGTTCAAATAGTTTTTTATAGTCCATTTTTAGTATTCATTGTGTATGTAAAATACTATAGTATATCACAGGTTTAATAATTAAGTATAAAAGATCTAGAAATCTGTTATTTCAATCCCATTTTCATAGCCAAAAGTTATTTGATTTTTTTTGCTATAAAAAGCATGAGTCTCTTCAGTCTTAAATCAGTTTAAACTGAACTGGTGTTTCAAAATATAGCCTTAAAATGAAATTTATTTTACTTTTGACTTTCCTGACTCTATTTGCGGCTCATATAAAGGCACAATGCCGTGGACGTCCTAGAGGTACGTGTGTTATTATTATTATCATAGTTCAAAAACGATATATTCTCTTACAGAGCCTCGGTGCACTGGCCTAAGAAACGAAGGTGATCCATCACAGCGTTGTGGCTGGAATTCAAATCCATTCATGTGGTTCTATACTGCGTCCACGGGGATATGTAGAGAGATGGTATACTTCGGTTGTGGAGGCAATTTCAATCGCTGGTGCAGTCGGGATGAATGTGAGAGAAACTGTCGCATGGGAGTAGGCAATAAATAAAAAAAAAAATAACAAAAAATGCATATTAAAAACTAAAAAAAAACTAATTTAGTTTATTGTTTAATGCTCTATATGTATTTTCAATGAAGAATACCACGTTCTTTTGTCGGATTGTGAGAAAGAGCGCTTCTGTTTCCGTTTAATTATTATTGCATTCGATTTAAACACACTTATTAAGATTTCATTGTGCCAAAAACAAACCAATACAAAGAGCCTAAGTTTACACACAAAGATTTAATTCACATACGCGGATATTTTTAAAAATAATTTTTTCAGTAATAACCAAAAACAATCGGAATTGATATTCTTTTAATGAAAGTAAAAGGCTTTTATTTGTAAGCATGCAACTTTGTTATATAAAGTAAGCTCCATACCTGTTTCAGTATCAGTTCGTATTGTATACGGTTCGAGTAGCAGAAGAAGCATCACCATGAAATTCCTATTGATTCTGGCTTGTTTGGCTCTATACGTGGCCCATTCTCAAGCGCAACATGAGTGCCGTGGCAGACCTCGAAGTAATATATCCATCAAATGAATATATCTATACATATTTAACATATTTGCCTAACCAACAGCTCAGGGCTGCATTGGACTTATGCATGAAGGCGATGGCGGTCCACGGTGTAGCGGCAATGCCAATTTCAACATGTGGTACTATAGTCGCAACAACGGCGAGTGCAGGCCCATGAGGTACTACGGATGTGGCGGTAATAGGAATCGGTACTGCAGCAAGGATCACTGCGAGCGCAGCTGCAGGTGGGGAAAGTAAATGAAAATAAATGACAAGATTTAAAGCAAGACTAAAGACTTAAGAGTTTTCTTCAACATCTTTACTGAAATGGAAGGTTAGACATGTTAACTTTTTGAATATATTCAAAGGCGCAGACTTAGTGATGGCAATTCTGAATGATGATAACATTAGACACATAGAGATGGCGTTTCATCAATCAAGGATGTTTTTTTACATTTCACTACACAATATCCCTCGTCGGTTAATTCTTATTAATTCTTATTGAGCCAATTTAGAGTACATATTGTATTCATTCACGCATGAATTGCAGTATGGAATTCATTTCATTGCTGGAATAAAATCAAAAATATGTACGGCATTCAAACAGCTCTAGGCACGTGTGAGAATATAGCCACAGCTGTTACAATGACCTAAAAAGAACTACAATGGAATAGCAATAAAAATTAAATTCAACAATCTATTTTAAAAATGCATATAAATCCGTTTTATGCCCTATACGCAGTCAGTTATATTAAGTAATTGTAGCTAAAGCTTATACAAAAAACTAGTTCAATGAAAATTACATTAATCTTAACGTTTTTGGCGCTAGTATTAGCTCATACATTAGCCCAAAATTGTCGCGGAAGTCCTACGGGTAGGTTAATACTACAGTTTTATATAAACACATGTTTTAAAGCCATTCTCTTCTATAGTTCAGTCCTGTTTCGGAATGCGCTTTGAGGGCAACAACTTAGGTCGCGAATGTCGTGACAATGCCAATCGGAATATGTGGTATTATAATCGAAACGATGCTGAATGCCGACCTATGAGATATGCTGGCTGTGGGGGAAATGGGAACCGTTATTGTACTCAGACTGAATGTAGGGCCGCTTGTGGGCGTTGAAAAATGATATTGAAATAAAAGATTCGTTTAGATATACTTTGCGATCACATTTATTAAGTTTCGTATTTGAATCAAATTTTTTCTTAAATATTTTCTCACAATTTTACATATTACACAATTCACTTTGTTTTTTTTTTGTTTTGTTTTGTTTTGTTCTTTTTTGTATTTGTTTTCTCAGTTTGTTTTTAACACAAAATTTGCTTAAACGAATTTAATAAATAACAGAAAATATGCGTATGATCATGATTTTTGTTTTCCATTTGCTGTATTTTTGTTTTTGTTGCAATTACAATTACGCTTGATAAAAGTAATAGTATGATATATAGATAATACGTTTCAAATCGAACAACTAAAATTAACATAATCATTTCTAACATATGCAACATTTACATATATATATATATATATATATATATATATACTTGGAGTATACGATTGGATGTAAATGTAAAACATAGCGCCATGGTAGAGCTTAAATTATAAAAAACCATTATGAGTTACAAGATGAAACTGGGCACATTCAGCATAGAATTTGAATGAGTGCTAAGTGAGAGGAATTTCTCTATAAAAAAAAGAGAGCTGTTTTTATAGGTATGTGGAAATTACGTACTAATAATAATAAAGCAGCATTATACTATGTTTAGCAAACATTGGTTAAGGTATCGTTTTATAAACAAAATTATGCAATTACGGAGTCTTCTTTAGGATAATTGACAGTGGTAAAAAAAGAAAGTATAAGAGAACATTTTAAACTAATTATTAACTGTTGATTTACAAATCAATAAAACATTTCAATGTTTCATTCTATAAGATTTAACAGCTGATCTCTTAACGATCGACAGATAATTTGATCATCAAGGCTTTGCCTACAAATAGCACTCTTCTTTATGTCCAGCTGAATGCAGAATTTAAATACACATTGAGCTGTTGCTGCTGCTATTAAGTCGTTGTATCGATATTCAAACTTATCGATATGTTGCATATGCATATTCTGATCATTGACGCGATTCTATAACTAAATGAGTTAAGCTTCAGCTTTATTAAAATATGATAACTTGAGTGTTCTGGTGTGTGTGTGTGTGTATGTATATATAATTTATGTGTGTGGGTTTTGTATATATGAAAAAATATATATATGTATTATATATGTATATGTATATGTTTAATGTACGCTTTATATAGTTAAACTAATCTGTAACTAGGGCTCATTTGATGAATATGTTCTCATTGTTGTTTGCTTTTTGCTTTTTGCTTTTACTGCTCTGTTTATACGTAAGACAACATTGATTATAGCTATAATTAGGTTCTCTTTTTTTTTTATTTTTCACTTTAAATATATATGTATAATCTTCTTTTGTATATATTTAATCTGACCAAATTATAGTTATACATTAAACAGATTTTGCATATTTTATATAATTATTTAATGTGGAAGAGACGTTGCGATAGAGAGATACAGGAGTGAATTTCTATAAAAGTAAAACAAACAATTTTTAACGAGTTTTTCTTTTTATAGTTTTTAGTTTTTAGTTCTTGTTGTTGTTGTTGTCGAAACATGGTTTCTCATATCTAGCACTTAAATGTCTAAATACACAAAAATTATATCGATAATCTGTATAGTATAAACATATCGTTTGTCAGAGTGTTACCAACGTCTACTACTGATCGCACAAGATATTGATGTAAATGTGTTGTTCATATGTATGTTAAGATGCAAGATGTATGGTTTTACAATTTGACAATTTGTTGTGTTTGTGTGTGTGTGTGTGTAGAGTTACTAAAACATAATTTCATTTACTTAATTTACTAATTACTCTAATCAACGCGGTGTTCTCCTCCTTCAGGCGCTGATTATCCGACTTGTAGACATCCAGTTGCTGTTTGAAACAAAACAATAAATTAATTAATATTTGTACTTAAAATTGTTAGTAAACAATAGCAGGAATAGAAGGCAGTACACTTGTTAAATTCATATATTATCATTTTTATTTTTTATTTTTTTTGGTAATATTTTCATGCAGTTTAGTTGGAGTTCAGTTGCTCAGCATCAGCAACAAATACGAACAAACAAACAGAAACAACAACAAACAATTAGTTAACATAACTCTATATAGAACAACTGGGCAAAAAAGATCTATAGAAATATATAGATATATATCTTCATAGCCCAAACAACGGAACGCCCTAAAGCACAGACTTAAACAATATTTAAACCAAATTGCATGCAAAATCACCCAGAAAACGATATGAAAAAAAAAACCAACTGGTAAAAAAAAGCATAAAAAAAATATATATATAATTATATATATTATCTCCAGTTGTATGTGTTGCTGCATTATGACACATGTTCGATTCGAATTTGAACGTGAATACTGTATGAGTACATTGTGAATAGAACGAATTCGAATGAAGTACGTGTACATCGATTGAAATGACAATAAAAGACAACAAACATATGGCATATGGGTGATCAAATCCTCAGAAAAAGGTACAACAATTTGTGGGCAAACATTTTATTGATGGATAACGCTCGACATATAAGTATTTTATAGTATTATATGGTATAGTAATAACTGGTAAATACTTTCTCACGCACGCACACAGAAAAAGAGCATAATTTTTTAATTTTCGTTTCTTTTTTTTTTTTTGGCAAAAAGTAGTAAAACTGTATAACAATATTAACAAGAAAACAGATTTAAATTTTTATAAAGTTAAAGTTTAATATAAATTATACATATATTCACATAGAATTATATATATATATATATATATATATATATATAGGGTATGTACAGACGAGTGCTTCCAAAATTTAATATCCAATTGGGCAAATAATATATATATTTGGCTAGCAGCGCTTTGCAGATTATAACAGATTTAATTTTAAACTATTTAATCAATAATTTAGAATATCATTATGATTAAAACTTGTCAACTCTAATAAATTTTTGTTGCTTAATAATTGTTGCTAATAGGCTGATAAATTTTTAGCAATCGCAGATTTACTTTCGTTCCGATTTATGTTATTAATTCCTATAAATTTTACTAATTTCATTCATAGAATTATTTTAATTGCATTTCTAATAATTTACTAAATTTAACTAAATTAATTTTAAAAAATCTTGAAACACTCGCATATATTATAATAAGTACAATTACGAGAACGTTTAGATATTATTGTTGATCCCAGGTGTTTTTTTTTTTAGTTCTTAGGGTTATAACAAATGATATATATAGATTTTTAATAACAACAAAACAACAGCCAGCGCATAGTATCATATATGACGCAGTTTTTCGGTGGTGTTGGGTCAGTGTACAGTGGTTCATTTACCATTAGGCACAGCACTGCAAGTATATATCGCACAGTGGTGCTAAAGCTGTTGCTACTGCTGCTGTTGTTCTTATTGTTGTTGTTGTTGCTGTGGTGGTGCGCTTCAAGTGGGTGCAGTTGGTGCTACTGTAGTAGTTGTAGTTGTAGTTGTCCTTTTGATTCACTTTGACTTTGATTTAGTTTTTGATTATGCGTGTATATAGTATATATGATATTGTATATATATTTTTTTTTTGCTATTGTTGTTGTATATTGCCGTTTGTCTGATAATTGTGTTGTATAGTAAGTAGTAAACCGTATAAAAGTTGTGCAAAAATTTCAACTACATATAGAAATATTATGTAAATTTCCTTTAAGCTATTAATATATTTGTATATAATGCTATTACAGTGGTGCAAAAACTAGTCAAAATTTTGCCTGTATTGATATTGAAACAAACTTAGTTTAATTATTGTTTTTTGCAACGAATTTCATAGGCATAGTTATTATTGTATAATAATAGTTTATTATTTTATATAATATGTTATAATTCTACGAATTAATCAATCAAATGTTGGTGTACGCGTAATTTTAGGCTAGACTGTAGAGAGTATGGTGTGGTATTGTGCTGTAGAATGCAACTTTATGGTAGAAAACGATAACGATAGGCGATTACGATTTTTGGCGATTATATACGAGGTGTCATCAAGAGAAAACTATATATGTAGATGCTTTTGTATGTATGCATGATAATCTTGAATATATGCGTTCGCTCTCTGCACGCTAAAAAAGAGTTCGATAGGCCTAGACTATATATTGTAAATATATATATATATATATATCGTGAATATATATCGTAACTCTATTTGCCTTTGGCCAGTTGACTCTGTGCCGATGTGGTCAACTTAGAGACAACTCGCGTGAGGGCACGATTCTCGGCACGCAGACGATCGTTCTCAGTCTTTAGCTTCTGCAAGAGCTAAAATGACACAACAGTAAAAGAGAAGAGAGAGAGAGAGAAGAGAAGAAGAGTAGAAGAAAAGAAGAAGCAGCCAAAAGAAAAATTATACAAGCAGCATAAAACAAAAACAAAACACATGATTGTGTTTAGTTTTTATGTTTTGTTTCGTTTCATTTCGTTTCGTTTCGTTTCAGTTTTTGTTGTTGTTGTGGATTTTATATTATGTTTTGCATTGCGTTTCGATGGTGGCGTATGGAAGAGAGAAAGAGAAAAGAAAAACAAATATTGAGTGAGCATTTTTGTCGTTGTTTTTTTTTGTTGTTGTTGATGTTGTTGTTGTTGTTTTCTTATTGAAATGAGCGCATGGCGTTAAGGAGTTAAAAGAGAATGGCGCACCAAAAGAGAGCACACCAAAATGAACGTAAAACGTAAAACGCAAAACGTAAACGTAGAACGCATAACGTATAGAACGATAAACATGGCTGGAGAGTGTGACCAAATCAAAACAAAATATGACAAATGTGAATATATATATGAGAAAGAGGAGCATGAGCGAAAAAGCTAAATGGGCGCTGAAACAATGACACAAACAGTGGCGACAGAGTGGACAAGATGATGAAAGAGAAAGAGTGAAATAAAAGAGACACAGATGTTTCGAAATGAAGTAAATCTGTATACACACAGGTATGACAATGATAACAATATGATAGCGATGATTACAATAATGTTGTTGATGATGATGGTGATGTTGATGAAAACACGTATGGGTATGTACACAGGATGATGATGTGAAATTTCAGTTTTTGGGGTAACGCACAGGGTGTATCATAATAATCAAATCATAGAACATAAGCAGCGGCTTTATGTGCAGCTTGACATATATCATTATAATCATATAAAATGATATAAAAAAAAATCTTCACAAATTCCAATTGCAACTGTGCCGATAAAACGCAATACACAGTGAAATTGCAACAATTGTGACCAAAAAAATAAGTAAAATTTTAAAGCGACAAAAAAAGGGAGAGGGTAGTTCAAGGGGTTTGTATATTATAATTACTTGTAACACGTTTTGGGACTGTGCTTAAATTTTGTAGGGCATAAAAGATTTTATAAACAAAACAAAGCATAAAATTTGTTTTAGGGCGAACTCAAATTAAACATGCGTGTGGTAACAAAAATAAATATAGAAAATTTTAGACAGTTTTCGAAATAAAATTAAACAAATGTGCAGCCAATTTAAAATGTTTAGTAAACTAAAAAAAAAGGATAAAATTATATTCCACGTCTAAGGCAAGGGTAAAAGAAACAATTTTACGATACCTTCAAAACGAGTAAACAAAAAACTCAACAAAAAAAATTAAAATAAATAAGTAAATAATCAATAAGAAGAGCACAAACAGCATAAGAGGTATAAAGTATAGGGTATATAGAGTATACAGGCACGCAAGACGAGTTAACGATAGTTTTTGGTAAAGTAGTAACAGTTGTGTGTGTAGTTTTGGGGGGGATATTTGTATTTTTCTGGTTCTTGTTGTTGTGGGAACACATTGATTTTGTTGTTGTTGTTGTTGTTTTTGTTGTTGTTGTAATTACCTTGAGCTCTTCTTCCAATTCGGAAAGCTTGCGTTCCATAGCTCTTCTTTCGCGCTTCTCAATCTCAGAGAGTGAATTTTTCGTTGTCTGCGAAATGTTCGAAATGAAAATGAAACACATTTTTTGTTTTGGCGACATTCATGTTTATGCATTTTGCATTTATCAAAATTCTAGTTAATTATTATGTGGAAAGAGAACGTGTTTAACTGTTTGTTGTTGTTGTTTTTGTTGTAATTGTTGTAATTGTTTCTATTGCTGTACTGTTGTAGTGTTGTTGTACTTGTTTATTGGTTTGGATCAGAAACAGAGAGCGAGAGAGCGAAAGTAACAGAGCGCGAGCGGCAAGCGGGAGCTTAATTTTGGGAGCTTTCAGTGAGCTTTTCTTTTTCAAGATTGGGATTGGGAGTTCAACAAAAGGTACACGAGCATTTGTAAGTGAGTAGAGAGAAACAGTGAAAGAATAATATAAATTCCGACCAAAACAGACTCCGAGTGAGCGAGAGAAAAAGAGAGCGAGATGGATATAGAGGTAGAGTAAAAGTGTAGATTGTGTATTTGTAGAGAGAGAGAGAAACAGAGATAGAGCTGTGTTTACATATTTGTTTGTGTGTTGTTTTCTGTTTGTTACACTGCCGAGAGAGAGTATTTGCTTTGAAGGGTTTTCTTTTCTCGAGTTTGTACAGACATCTTATAGATGGTACTATTATTATTATTATATAGTATATTTGTGAGTGGTTGTATTAATAGTAGGCGTGGCATGTTAGCTTAATAATGTACTTACGGCATTGGCAAAACGTTCGAGCGTCGCTCGAGTCTGTACGACTTCATCGTCCTTTTGCTTGAGCATTTGCTTGAGCTTATCGTTTTCCATTCTGTAAAAAGCATAATAAATAATATCGAATGTGTAACATAGGGCAAAAGATGATAGATGTTATAAAATGCGATCTATAAACAAATTGAAATCATCTAAAACTAAATATTAAAAAAGCTGAAGTAATACATTAAAGAAGCAAAGATCTTTACATTCTATTCTTCTTTCTTCCTTAGTTCTAATAAACCTTTAAGCAGTAGCGTCGTTGTGTTTACGTATAAGTTAAATTGTGATATATCGTATAGGGTAGAATATCATATATAATATTAAGTGATCTAGGTGTAACTAAAACAACTCAAATTCTAGACTTGGCTAATCTATTCTCCTTGTCATTTCATAGTAAACCCAAACGTAAATTTCCTTAAGTAGGGTCGTACTTTCGAATTTTAATCAATTTACAGATATACCACATCGACAATCGATATTGATCTGTTGTTCATATAGCGATATAGGTCTACATTAACATAACATTTATACAATAATAATTGTACATATTTTACACACATATCTTCATCGTAATACTCACTTGGCCGCTTCCCAGAGTGCCTTGTAGTCAATAGCATCGCCATTCTCGGCCTTGTCGCTGGTGCTGGAACTCTTTGCGTCGGTGCTTGTCGCTGTGCTGGTGGTGCGGGAGCGTGAGGTGCGTTCGCTGCCGCTCTAAAGAGATAAAGAGCAAAGACAGAGAAAAGAGAGAGAGTGATGAGTTTAAGAGCTTTACATTATTAGAAAGCCTTAAGCTATAGCTTAATTAATTTGCTGCCTACAATAACAACGACAACAAGATGAAGGAATACCCTTTATATTGGCTTACTCTCTAAGCTTACTTCATAGCCTTCGCTCTTTTCCGAAGAGGCACTAATCGAGCGCTGTGCTGCACTGCGTGAGCGAGTGCGATTGCGCGACTTGCGCTCTTGTTCTCGCAGCGAGTTGCTCCGTGTAGCTGCGATGGCTGCCACTGTGGCACCGGCGCTGCTGGGCGTGGTGGTGGTGCTGCTGGTGGAGGGTAAAACTGTGCTGAGACTGCTATTGGAGCCGGACAATGATTTGGTCTTAAGCAGACGGGCACGTGCTGAATCCTTGAACGAATTGGATGCACTCAAACCAGGCGATTTGAAGCTGAGCGAAGCAGTGGTCACACCATTATCATAACTGCTGGAATAGGGACTGACATAGCTGCTGCTGCTGCTGCTGCCGTAGGCTGAAGCCGTTGATGAGGGATAACCACCGTGATAACGTGATGAATTGTCATAGCCAGAGCTCGCTGTGTTCGAGTTGGAAAGAGTTGTTTTAGAGTTGCCGTAATTACTACTGCTGGTGGTGCTGGTGGTGCTGCTGCTGCTGCTGCTGCTATGATGCTTGCTGATAACAAGATGATAATGATGATGATTATGCGACTGCGGCTGCTGCGGCTGCACATGATTGCCCGATGATATCTGATGCAATTGATAGTAGCTACCATTTCTATGATGGGCAGAAGCAGATGCTGTTGATGTGGAAGCATTTGATGCTGATGCGCATGATGCATAGCCAGCCATCGGCTGCGGATGATGATGATGATATTTGGCATAATCATAGCGATTGCACGATCCATTACCATTTGTATAGTAACCGCTGCCGACACGCCCACTGCTCCCAGCGCCCCCATACAGACTCTCGCGCGAACTATAGATGCTGGTATAGGGGCTCTGATAGCTCGAACTGCCATTGCTGCTGCTCCCAAAATACCCTGTACTCAAAGGCCGAGGATTGTAGCTGCTGCTCCCGCTGCCATTGTAAGCGTAGGCGCCGGAGCTGCCACCGCTGGCCCTCGAATTGGAGGAGAGCGAACGCCTGCGACTGCTCAGCGGCGCTTGTGTGCGTGATCTTGATCTAAAGGACATGACACACACTCACACACACGCACAGATATAGACTCTCTCTCTCTCTCTCTCTTTCAGACACACACACACCTGGAAATAATGGCAGCCATTTGGCTTTTGTTTAGTATTGAACGTTTATCAATCGACGCCAAAATAAATTGCAATTACACTTGAAACAGATTCTGTATTCAGCCAGAGGTTTTCATGTTTTTTCTTCGTTTCATTCGTTTCTCAATTAGCGCATGAATTTTCTTTTGCTCGTTTTGCTTGTTTGTCTCTCTTTGTTGCTTTGCCATATAAACAAAAGTGCAAAAACAAACAAAATTGCGGCGGAAAAGTTCCTTTTCGTTTCGTGAAAATGGAAAACGCAATATTGACATGTGCTCTTTCTCTATATATGCCTTTTATTCCCCTCTCCTTCTCTCTTCACCTACACAGATCATGGTTCTATTTATCGCTTTTCCTACCCATTCAATCGAGCTAAGAAAATGACGTCAAGGCACAAATTTTGACATTTTCTTTTAATTTTTGCCGCAATGCGGTAGAAACAACACACATTACCCCATGTGTGTGTTCCACTATGTGGGGGTCTCTTTCTCTTTCTCTCTCTGTCTGTCTCTCTGTCTGTCTGTTGTTCCTACTCGTTTAATAATATTATTGAAAAAACATACAAGCAACACTAATCTATGGGTTGGATGACTCCCTCCATGGCGTGTTCTATTTATTTAGCGCTCAGTGTTAATATTTTAAGTTGATGCCACATCACCCACGCGAGTCCCGCTGCCAAACATCAAGCACAACAAGCTACATTTTGTAGAAATGCACGCAAATGATAGACTAGCACATACCCTAGTTGCTGTAGACATAGAACATCTAATATATATCAATATGAAATTGCATTTTTCTTAAATTTCTACATTAATTCCATTCCATTTCTATAGTTACTATTTCCCTAAATAATCAACCTTTTACAGGGTATTTAAAGCCTTCCATTTCGTCAAAAATGTCTAGTGCATTAAATTTATGAGCTTTCTATGTTTCCTCTTCTACTACAATGATCCATTTCTCTTCCATTTCATCCATATATTCTATATCTATATTCACAAAGAATCGTCCATGAATGAAAGAAAATGTTTTCATTAAAAAAAAAAAAAATAATAATAAATTCGAAAATTACTGCAGTAAAGACCAACAAAGAAAAAAAATCATTTAATTGTTTTTAGTGTTTTTACGATTCCTAAACTGTCTATGTGTGTGTGTGTATGTCTGTGTGTGTAGAGGCTGTAACATTTTTCAGGCTAATAGAGCACATAAAACTACAGAAATTTTCGTTTCTGTTGTGTCATGCTGAAAAAGTATTGATGCCAAGAGCACAGTGGTCAAATCTCAATCTTGAAAGGGATTATGAAATAATACACATTGAATTATGGCTATTGCAAGAGAGATCTATAGATCTGCAGAATTTTGTAAATTCTATGCAAAATACAAAAGAACTATAAAATTTTGATATAACGATTGCTGCATGAACTTGTAACAATTTTGGAAAGAGCTCGTAAATAATGAAGCTAATAAATGGCAACTATTAAAATTGAGTTTAGAATTCTTAGAACATGAACTTGGCATGATTTATTGGCATAGCTAATACGATTTTATTTTAATAGATACACTGACAAAAAAATAATACGTTTTGGAAAAATTCCCCTGAAAAACACAAAAATTTCAAAGTAAATGTAAACTGATTTCGTTTAGAGCATTTATTCTGTAAAACTTTGAAGTTGTTGCAATTTGATCTATAGTTGAACGAATACGTTTTTCTTGAACTCTAACCTTAAAACAATATTCATTTTAGACGTACACGAAATCAAATTAAAAAGTGATCAAAATATTTGACCATATATAGCATGGCAAGCCACTTGAGCTGCCCCCAAAAAAATACAAAAAACAATACTCGCTGAAAAAGGCAAAGCGCGTCTAACTGGAAAACCCCTGGCCCGTCTCAAAGCGCGTGTAGATCGTCTTAAAAACTGAAAAAATCAAGCTTAAAGCTTGGGTAAGATGATAGTGGTATATTTGCAATTTATTTTGTTTTTAACACGATTGACAGCCTGTCATCTCTGTGGTTTTTTTGGTTTTGTGTGCTCACTGTTGAAATTACTTTGACGATTCTCAAATTAATTATTTTACTGAATAGTTTATAAGTTTTTCTCAATTTTTGTTGTAGTTTGTTTTGCTGCTGCTTATGATGTTTTTGCTGCTAAGATTGATGTTAGATCCGTTGCGTTAGACGTACAAAACTCAACTGTGTGCTGATCGCAGAGTATTGAAATGTTTTATACGAAGAAAAACTGAACAAACCAGACGCACACACAGATCACAAAATAGAAAACGCAAGAGCATCAATTTAAGAGAGAAAAACCGCGCACACACATAGACAGACAGACTGAGACTGAGAGTGAGTGACTGAGCATGTGAGGGTATAAAGAAAAGAGCACGCATGTTGGAAAAAGCCGGAAAAACGCAGCTGGCAAATTGTGGAATATATATGCAGAGGTAATTATTATTTTAATAAAAGTGTGCTGCATGTGTGTATTCATGTGTGTGCGTGTGTATTTGTGTGCTTTGGCTAAATATGAAAACAAAGAGTTGGAATAGCGCTGCTGGGAGCCTTGGCAGCAAATTGTATAGGATATCTTCTTCTTCGTTTCATACGAATTGCGCACACAGCACGTATACGTAATGTTGCCCACAGTTGCATGTGTATGTGTGTGTGTTTGTGTGTGTGTGTTTTAATACACCTGTGAATTTCTGGCATCTAAATTTAGTAAATCGCACACGTATTTGGCCCAATGTCCGAGACGCAAAACTATAAACTATGCTGGGGTCAGCTGATGCTGCCCAGTGGCAGAAAAATGTTGCTGCTGTTTCAGTTGCAGTTGCAGTTGCACCAACAACTGGGGCAAAAGGCGAAACAGTCAACGACACGTGACACATGTCAAATGCTAGCGACATATATAGACTCGAGAAAGGCACAAAGCTAAATATAACTATAAATATATATTATATATATATTTTGAAGTTTCTTGCTCCCCTAAATGTACTAAGTAGGCCAAAAGAAAATGCTCCTTTTTGTTTCTATGGTCCCATGCTAAATATAGACCATGACACGGACCCCAACATTGCCTGCATTGCCACCACCAGCACACACCCCACGACCATCCACATCCCGCAGAACGGCAGGCAATGCACTCAAGAGAAAGTGCAGACAGGCAATGAATGAGGAAACAAATGTAAATGAAAAGCGTACGACGAATAGAAGAAAATTGCACAAAATTTTCCCCAAAAACACAAAAAAAAAAAAATAAAAAAAATAAGAACAAGCAAGAAAGAAATTAGCAGTATAAATTTAGCGACAAATGCAATGCAAATGTTGTACATGTTGCTCTTGTTGTTGATGTTGTTTCTTTTGTTGTTAATTTAATTTTATTTTTTCGATGCAAAGTTCAATGTACGTGTGCTTATTGAACGTGTCTAATATTGTTGTTGTTTTTATTGTTGTTTTTCCTGTTGTTGTTATTGTTGATTTTGTTGTTTTTGGGGCGTGCTTCACTAAGTGGGCAATTTGTTGTGTGAAAATTTGCATTGTGAAAGTGTTTAATAGCTTTGGCTATAGCTAAAACTGCTTTGGCTATATAGGCATAAGTTCTATATATACAACTAATGTCTTAAACACTTGACATCGTCAATCAGCGTCAAGCGAATTTAGCAGCCTCTATATACTAAATAGATTAAAGTTAGTTCAACGCTTTTCTCTTGTGCAATTCGCTTCTGCTTATGTTCTGCTTATTTAGTGAATTTAATGAATTGTTTTGGCATATGTTTTGTATTCAAATATGATTCATATTCAATCAGTAAAAATGGATTTTACATTGTACTATATGCTCAAATTATTATATTCATTTTGATTTAGTATATAATCCAAATCTAGGTAACTAAAGTGACTTCAAAAGGAAATCGAATGGAGAATTAATAAAAAATCCTGTATAAAACATTGAGATAGAACAGAAGCTCTTAGTTTACCATTTAAATTATACCATATATATATATATATATTTAATGCTGCCAAATCGTGGCGCAGACAAACTGTCTGCTATATTTGAATACATATATGTATATGCCATATATGAACGGTCGGGCATACTCAAATGACAGCAATGCATTTAGAAAATGTGACAGTTTTATTGATGGTCAGTCGCAATGCGACGGGATTTTGTGTTATTGTGAATGAATAAATTGTTAACAGGTTTGCTGTCGCAGCAGCAAATATTAACAACAACAAAACAAACAAAAAATATGTAATTTTGAGCTGAAAAATATATTGGATTGTCACAAATTGGATGCGCACTAATAGTTTTGACCTCGGCCATGAAAGGATTATGCATTTCACCTTGCACAATTCGAACTGAGAGTGTTAGTATTATTAACCTATGTACACACACAGAGATTCACACAATAATCACACATTCACACACTCACAAAACATTCACTAGACTGCATACAATTGGAGCAATGGCAGACAGCAGCACAATGACACGTGCACACACACACACACACACACACACGACGACGACGACTTTCCACTTCTAATCATAATTTTCTTTTTCAGTTTTTTTTTTTATAACGCACAAATGGGTCGTCTGCTAATTGGAACAGACAGCAATGAGGGGGCGTTGGGGGGAGATACAGCAGCAGCTACTTTGAAGGACGCACGGGACTGTCTAAAATTGTGACTAGGTGTGACGGCACATGTGTGTATGCTTAAATATATATATATATATATCCGATTCTGGGTGTGTGTATTTGTATCAGGTGCACAATCGACTACGCAGCAATTAGTAGCCAAAGGCAGCAGCTGTTATTCTCCTCCTCTTTCTGCTTCTCCTCCTTGTTCTGCTTCTTCTTCTTCTTCTCCTCCTCCTCCTCCTTCTCCTTCTCCTTTTCCTCCTTGTTGTTATTGTAAGAATTTGATGCCAATAATGTTTTTGTTTCTTTATGTTTTTCGCATTTTGCAAGGTGTGAAAAAATTTATAAACTAAATTCAATGTACCAATTTGTTGTTGTTGTTGTGAGCTCATTATTGTTCTGCACATTATTGTTATAGTCGTTGTTGTTGTTGTTATTGTTGTAGGTATAGCAAATAATTAAAAATAAAATGTGTTAGACATGTTACGAATTGCGTTTTCGTTGAACATTTCACGTTTGCAAATGAAACGAAATTCCGCGTATTGTTCAAATAATTCGAACGTTCTATATTGAATATAGGCGAATGTACAGTACAGTATTTTATGCTCATTTACAATTCATTTGAATGACAACTTGCAGAAGGGAAAGTATTTAGTACTAAATGTTTATATATACATTCAGATGCTGTGAAAGCATAGACAACATAAACGTATAGGAAATTATAAACATAAAGTAAACTAATTTGAACTTTTACAGGATTTACATTTAAGGGTTTTTTTTTAACTTTTTCGACCTAAAATACCATACAATATACGCAATTCAAAACAGTTTAACATAGTATACATAATCCTGTTTAGTTTCTATGGCTGTCCAACTCACCTCCTTGTCCTTATCCTCGTTGTCATTGTTGGTTGTTTCATTTTGCCGCTCCGGATCCAGCTCCTGCAAAAAAGATATCGATATATTATAAACATTTATAGACAAGTTTGACAAATTAGCAAATGAATTGCATATTAAATGCATATGGTTTACATGCAGCCCACACACGACACATGCGGCTCATTTAGTTGAACTAATGAGGCTACTAATTAGTCACATGTGGAGGCGGGGGTGGCAGAATGTGCACTTACGTCCATATCGAGATGCACGACGCCCGTGGATCTGCGCTTGGGTTTACGCCGACGCTGTATGACAGTCTGTGTGCGATTATCGTTCTCCTTGTCGTTATCTGTGTGTGAGAGAATGCAAATAGTTACTGATTAGTTTCAAAGAGAGAGAGAGAGAACAGTTAAGAGTGAAAGTGAAACTTCACCTTTATCATCATGACTGGGCGTTGCACTGGACGCCGCTGCATGATTGGCACTGGCTGTGGATGTGGATACATTATTGCTGGCTGTTGTGGCAGTTGTTGTTGTAGTCGCTGTGCCTGTGATGCCAGCTGTTGAGCTTAGCTCATATCGTCGCGCTGGCGGCGTTACATAGGCGCTGTTATTAATCGTCTCACTGGGCGCTGATACCGGACGACCCACAGAGTTGAGCGATTGATTAGAAGCATTCACTGTAAGTGCATACAAACATATTTAATCAAGAATTTCTCCGAATTGCAAAAATATCAATACTTACTCGCATTAGGTCCACTGCTAATGCGTCGCTGTGCACCCACTGTGCTGGCCAGATTAATCGCTGCCATGACAGCTGGAGCGCTGGGTATGATGGTGCTCTGATTGGGCGGGTATGTGCCACCGCTGGTAATATCCTCCAGTTTGAACTGTGCAACAGAAAAGCAACAAATTAATAGCTAAACCTTTCCCAAGCAAATTAATTTGATAAATTTAATCTGCGTTTAATCCTTATGTTGTATTCTTTTGGCATATTTTGTGATGTGTTTGTTGTTGTTGAATAAGCTAATGCTGGCTATGTTGTTGTTGGATTTGTTGTTTTGCCTTTGTGTGTTAATCCATTTGAATATATGTTTTATTAGTAATTGCTGAAATTGTTCTATTCAGTTTTTAGCATACACTTTTAGTCGCATAACAATTGCCCAGACACCGTTGCATTTTTGGTATTCTTTTTACATAAAACGCTTAAAATATTGCACTATTTTCTATAGCATAATCAACATGCAGGGGCTTTTAAATCCAAATTAAAGTATATCCAACAGTAGGGACAGCGCCCGACAGTATACATTTTCGATATAGTATAGTATTTTCGAGGTAGTAATCGATTTCAATAACTGATAGCGGACGAATGGGAAAGAATTGTCAATAAGGCGGGAATCAAAAATGAGCGGGAGAGCACAAACACGCGTCGAGAGCTTGAACTATGGAGCGGTTCGAAAAGAGAGCGGGAATAAAAATAGCGCGGGCGAAAAAAGTCTTAGCGGATAAAATCGTTGTGTTACAATTGCAAACTTCATTTGTCAATTGTGAGCAGAAAAAGACATAGATAAACCAAGTAACGAAAAAGTTTAAACACTATTTAAGCAGTTTCTTAATTGTTAATTAATTTATACCATAGTCCACATTTCTATCCATAAAAATGCCACATAATATAACTGCAAACTATAAATATAATCCGCTTTTTCACAATTCCCTTTGTGCTTTCAAATATTAGTAGATAAAATTTTCATAAATTATATATGTGCATGCACATAAAAAGAATTCAAAGAGATCAAGCCAAACATAGCATAGTATTAATAAGCCTTTCGTTAATTAATTCATGACAATATCCATGTGATGGTACAGTCGCATATATACATCAACATATATATATATATATACAATAATGTTCCGAGTCGAATTGTGTGATATCATGTTGAGCATTGAAATAAATATGGTACAATATGAATATATGGAGAATATTGTTAAGAGCACTACAATAATTATAATTAATAATAATTATAGGAAATAAAATAAAAAATAAAATTTATATAAAATATTGAAAAATATTAAATACTTAGATATAGTGATAATGTCAGGCGCACAAAAAATTACACAACATCAAGACCAAAATTACAATAAAATTACAAAATAAATATTATAAATAAATACTTAAAAAAAATCATGAATTTCGAATTGAGAATATAGCATAATAATGTAGAATTAAATGAAAAATATATATAAAATTATACAAACTATAGAATATGCCAAATGCACCAATTTTCAAAAGATTTTATAAGCAAAACGAAAAATCTCGATAAATTTGGATTTCCAGGACATTTGTACATTTGGCAAAGGCATTTAAAATAATTAATTTAACTTTGATTAAATATTTAAATACTTGAATACATAAGAAAAACCATGCTACACTTAAAGTTTAGCCAAAAAACTAAAAATATTAAATTTGGCAACTTTAAAAGCCAGGAAGAAACTCTTGAAACATTTAGGCAATACGAAATGACAAAGAGATTCAGTTTAGGTTAAGTACAGTCAGTATTTTGGGGGGTAGAGCTAGGTCTTTTAGTTATAGCTGTTGCTGTTGTTCTTACTATTGCTGTTGTTGTTGTTGTTGTTGTTGCTGTTCATTTTGTTTTGTTTTGTTTGTGCATACCTTTGAGCCCGCATCGAACTTGAGACGCCAAGAGGGACGCCGCTCGGCTGCCGATGTCGACGTAGTGCTTGCAGTAGACGACGCTGTTGTGGCTACCGTAGCATTAGCACCAGCTACAACAGCCGCACCACCGCTGCCACCCACGCCAGCAACACCACCGCTCTCCATGGTCCGACGCGCGTACAGGCTGAGCAGTGAGTCGCGCGCATTGAAATCCGCATGAGCAGCCACTGGCGAAGCTGTCTCCGATTTGGTATCTGGTGTCTCTGCAGTCGTGCTGCTGCTCAGACTGCGCTTATCACGCAAACGCACTGGACTCTCGGCAGCCAGGCTGCCAGGTGTTGTGGCTGTAACTGTGGGTCTGCTCTCTGTGGCCAATGCCAGATCTGTGGGTCGGACATGTGTTGAGGCAATGGGGTCCAGCACTTGCAATGTTTCTTTGGCAGCAGCTGTTTCAGTCTTAAGTTGTTTGTGGCTGCTGCTGCTCGTTTCATGCTGCTGCTGCTCATTGTTCAGCTGCTCCGTTGGCTTCTCTCGCCTGGAGACTAACGTATAGCTGGCACTGACTGATGTTTCATCCGAAGCATCGGCATCGGCATCGCTATCCACTGTCTGCTGCTGCTCCATTCGGCGTGTGGTCAGCGTATAGCTGGCGCTGGCATCAGATGTTGCTGTTGGCGTGAATGTAGCAACAACAGCTTCAATAATATCTGCGTCGTCCGCTGTGGGTATAAGACTTGGTGGCGGCGTGGTTGGTGGTGGCGGTGGTTGCGGCTCTTGTGTGTCGCTGGTGCTGCTGCTGCTGCTGATGCTCGTTGTTGTTTCTGTTGTGCTGGGCGTTGCTGTTGTTGTTGTGGTTGCTGTTGTTGTTGTGATGGTGATGTTGTTGCTTGATGTGGAGCTTGTTTCATTCTGTTAATAATATTAGTTGTGGAACAAATCAAAAAAAAAAAACAAGTAACAATACTATTGCCCTTGAGCTTGTCCAAAAAAAAAAATCAAAAACAAAAAAATCAAATGATGCTGCTGCTTGATGTGGGAGTAAGGGATAGAGATCGCTGACGAGTTCATACGTCTATATAGACTATAGCTATTGGTACAATACGAGATATAGAGACAAACATACGTAGAGTGCTCGGGGCACTTTCATATACTTCTAAGAGAACTGTACGCATGCAGAACTTGACGCACATGCAGCAAAGATACATAAATAAGGAATAATACATAAACTACAACTACAACTATATGTATGTATGTATGATTAAAAATATATATATATAGCAATAAATTAACTTAAAGAATACATAGAACAAAATTTAATTACACACTATTGTTGTTCTCATTGGTGAAAACAAATAAATAAATAAAGCTACGCTAATAAATCGCACATGAATGAAACTTATATGATTTCTCTCTATAGATGAACCGATGCGGCACAGGCGCAGCAATTGCTTTGCAGCACAGAGTGTGGCGCGGCGGGGCAGGGCGGGGCGTGGCATTTGGCTTTTGTTTCAATTTGATCAGCGCGCAATAGTAGTAATAACAATAAAAAAAAAACTCGGGGATGCAGACAAAAATTGCTTTATTTTTGCAATCACAGTGCAAAAAAAACTCAATTTAGTTAGGTTTGATTTTTATTTTAAATTTTTCTGCAGCAGTTGATTGGGAGATCAACTAAATTAGCGCTGATTGATTGATTGATTGATCGATTGATACGATACGTTGCAATATGATACGATTTGATTTGCTGCATATGATGGATGAGACGCTGATTGAATACATGAGTAGCAACTAACAACTACTACTTGATTCATTTCGATGGAATTGATTTCGAGTTCGAGGTTCTATTGTATGTACACCAGAATACAATATGCAAAACGTTGGGCACTCTTTTGTAGAGGTGTTATAAATTGTATAAAAATATATAAATAAAAAATTTTTTAAAAAATTGTAATTAATATTAACATATTTAACTTATTGTTTAGTTCGTTTGCTTAACTCTGTTCGTAGAGCAATAATATTTAAAAAATTATTAACAAAACTGATGTATTTATAGCAAATAGAAGAAAACTTTAGCAAAATATATTAATTATTATACAAATTTAGTATTTTAGTCTATATTCAATTACAAATCCGTAACTAAATGTTCTATTGTGTTTATAGAACTTATAGATTAGTTAAATGCACTCACAACGTATTGCATAATGTCTAGGTGATTTGGAGTGATATATACTAAGTGCTACCATAAGGCTTATTGTTAAAATACTAAGCTTAAACGTGCTCAAACACACGCACACTCACACGCAGAGACAAACACACACACACACACACATGAGTAGGGTGGGTACAAACAGTGTGAGAACAGACTCTTCTCTATGGAACATAATATGATCGAAAAGAGAGCTTAATCATGAGCTAATCTATTTAGAATAGTCTGCTAAACATTAAAAGGAATTCACTAAACACACGCACACACATACAAATACACTCATACACACACACATAGATACACACACTTATACACACACACATACATAGATGATTGCAACGTATACAATTAATATGAGTGAATAGTAACAAACACACCATAACCATAAGCATTCCTTGTGCTGCATAGTGATCATATGCATATATGTATGTACGTGTGTGTGATGTATGTGTATGTATGTATGTGCGTGTGTGTGTGTATATGTCTATGCTATGGCTATATTAAAGACAATATTGGCTACGCTATGTATGTGAGGATAGTGAGTGGCATGGAATAACTGAGGAATAATACATGATTTTTTCTCTATAATATGCTATTGCTAATGCTATTGCATTTGAAATGTTGCAAGTTGTGTGTGGCATGTGTTGCAATTTGTTGCAATTTGTTGCATATTGTATGACTTGGGCATACAAACTACTTACGCTGCTGCTATTGTTGTTATTGTTGTTGCTATTGTTGTTATTGGCCATGCCCAGATTCTTCTTCTTGACCAACTCCTCGGCACTCTTGATCTCATCCAGCGTTACAC
>JBANCZ010000877.1:0-27503 GCA_037040025.1 Sphaerogastrella javana | reverse complement strand
ATGGGGATGTATATACTGAAGTGTTATATCCTAATAAGGTATTGAAGTCATTGGAATGTGTATACTAACTAATGCTGTATATTATCAGACCAATAAATTTAATCAAATTAATTGTTTAAGCCAAGCGATATTTACTGCTTGTCTCCTGTAAAATAGACAATAATTTCCTTTTTTTATTCAACAATTTTTCTATAAAAAAAGAAACAAGTTGTAAATTATAAAAAAAATAAAAATAAATAAACATGAGTATGTAAAACTTTATTTAATTGAATAAATATTAAAGTATTGCTAAATATATTGTTGCGCTTGTCACATTGTGTAGAGTATAGCTCTACAGCCACACAGATGGCGCCGCTTATGCGTCTAGCAGACCACAGGTGGCGCCACAGGTACCAAAAACTGCCAAGAAACCTATCAGGAATATTTACATTAAATATTTATTTACATTTATTTAGTTGAGCATCCAGTATTTAAATATTAACGGCACAGGCTTTCTAGCTAAAACAAACTCAATTGTATCTACATTTGCATGCAAATATACGAAATATACGAATGGTTTAATTGTCCATTTGCTGACCTATCCAATCCATGTGCTCCTCCCTATAGCGCGGATCAGCCATGGTCAGAGCTGTACACTTGGCGCTGTAGTAGTAGAATACCGACACTATAACCACAAGATATTATTATAATTATGTTAATTGAGATTTAAAATAATTAAATTGTAAACTTACTGAAGCGCTGAAATAGAGCCAAGGCGTATAGAGCAAGCGGCCATTCGTAATGCGGCTCGGAGTCGGGCAAATGGTATTGGTAGACAATGCAGAAATGCTTGGAGGCCGAGAGCATGAAATATGCGGTGATGCAGAATAGAAAGAGCTTGCAATTGCGCAGTATTATGTGGGTGGCGCCCACCTGATAGACGCAAGTGGAATGCATTGTGAATGTAAACAGCAAATACTCCACGATTATGCACACGTCCTGGATGCTGCAGTTACGCAACGAATGTAGTAAGTTATATGTATATTTAATATTACTATTTTTGAAACTTACATGAAAAACATCAATGCCGTTTCATACTTGTCCCGGGTTAACCATGAGCCAAACGCATTGAAGAACATATCGAGCAGGAACAAGGCGAATTGAGCTGCTAGCAGCCAGGAGTAGCGACGCAGTGTGAGTTTCATAATTAATATATTTAAATTAAATTACATAAAACAATATGCAATTTTGTATAAATTAACTGCAGTTGCAGTTCCAACGTTTTCACCCGTTGCCGACCGACTTTGAGTTTGTTTTGTTTGGGTCTGAAAATGCTTTGTGTCCTTGGCCCTAGTGACGTCAGGTGGGCGCC
Organism: Sphaerogastrella javana; assembly: GCA_037040025.1. Lineage (NCBI taxonomy): Eukaryota > Metazoa > Arthropoda > Insecta > Diptera > Drosophilidae > Sphaerogastrella > Sphaerogastrella javana. Next base: position 26,152 of record JBANCZ010000877.1, on the reverse strand, counting down.
CTTTGAGGCTTGCGCAAGCGCTTCTGTTATCGATAAGTTGCGTTATCGCTGTTAACTAACAGAAATGCCAAAAATAGCTAACATAGCATGACTGGATGGATGAATGGTTAATCAAATTGATATTAATAATTAACTGATTAATAATAATAATAGATTATTGCACAATTATAAAATTAAATTTATTTGTATTCAATTTTAATGTAATAACAACAACATGTGGAACAATTTAAACATATAGAGCGTATTCAAAGGGAAATTGCCGCCTTTTGCGTAGATCCTTTAGCTGCAACCTGGACTGCCTGCGAAATCGTATATAATATTGCTGATTCAGCTCCGAATAGTAGTTGCTGGGCAACAGATGAGCCCAGTCATTGGACTCTCCCCTTTGCTTGCTGCTCAGCTCGAAAATCTGGAACATGGCGGAAGCATTCGCTGGAGTGAACAGTTTTGATGTCAGCAACAACAGCGACAACAACAGCAGCCCCAATTTAGTCTTTACGTTGAACATTTGAAATCAATGTTAGTCGTTTACTGTTGCACCCTGCAGCGACACTGTTCTACTTGGTTATATCCAAAAAAAAATCATGAACTGCAATCTATTTGGAATTGTCAGCAGTTTGCAGTGTTTTTTTGGATTGGCTTATTCGATGCGATCGTTGGTTTTTCGTCATCAATTTACGATTTTCCAATGCACTCAGCGTTTTCAGTTTGGGCTATAAAGTTAACAGGTCCGGCTCTGTTGGGGTACAGTCAAGCTTTGGTTTTCGCTGCAACGACTACAGTAATAGCAACATGGCATTCAACATGGGTCACATCCTTTTGGTCACCATCCTGGCAATCGTGTGCGCCGCTGAGACCATTCAGTTGCAGCCAACCCAGGGCATTCTGATCCCAGCACCATTGGCTGAGAATATTCGCGTGTCCAGGGCTGCTTATGGCGGTTATGCTGCACCAGCTGCTGCTGCTGCTGCCTCAGCGTACTCTGCTCCAGCTGCTCCGGCCTACTCAGCACCTGCTGCCCCTGCATACTCGGCTCCAGCTGCGCCAGCTTACTCTGCACCCGCCGCACCAGCCTACTCTGCACCCGCCGCACCAGCCTACTCTGCACCAGCTGCTCCATCCTATTCCGCGCCAGCTGCACCAGCCTACTCTGCGCCCGCTTCCGTCCCATCGCCACCGTGCCCCAAGAACTATCTGTTCAGCTGCCAGCCCTCACTGCAGCCTGTGCCCTGCGCTGCCGCATCATCCTATGGCTCCTCGGGCGCTTACTCCCACTATACTCCCCAATACGCAGTGCCCGTCGTGCGCGAATTGATGTAAACACCAAACCCGGACTTGATTATGGACACACTGAATCATTCCTTGCAATAAACCAAACGCTTTTTAAAACATTTCAAATATTTTGATTTAGCATTCAACCAGAATTATTTCCAGGCTCTTCATTTAGTTACCAAGCTGTTGAATCACTCTCTTTTGGTTTATACTGGTTTTAGTTGGTTATTGCTCTCCTTGCACTTGTTCTTTTCATTTTCGATTCCTTGTGGACTCTCATTCGCACTGAGGGAAACAGCCCTACACACAGCGCACTTTAAATGCTCTCCCCTAACTCCCATAGCAAGGTAGCTCAGCCAGACACGCAAAGCTCATGAGAATTGCAGTATACCCTTTGTTAGAAGAGAATTCAAAGAAGAAAATGAGAAGTTAGAAGATCTAGCAAATAAACGAATTTGATCTCAATGCTGATGCTGATGGGACGACAAGTATCTTATGCAGGAAGTACAATGAATTACAATGAAAATATCATTTTGAATCCAGGAATGAAACCAAAACCGAACCCGTAACCGTAATCATTGAAACCGTTTCATCTTTAAAACCCGAAACCGTGACCAAAACCGATACTTTAATCTATCGGAGATGGAACCGATACCATGCGTATATTTTTTTCGGTTTTATTCCCTGTTTTAAATAATAATATTATTTCAATAATTCTCCTTATTCGGCATGTGTATATGTATTATATCGATCTACTACTAACGGGGACTAATACTACGCTGCTAAAGCCTCAAAACAAGAGAATGGAATAATTGACAGTAGAGTAGTATAGAGGGGTGGTGGCAGTTCTGATATTTCGATATTTTTCTAACATTTTCATTCTCATTGGTTCACTGATTTAACTGTGTTGTAAAACGAACTAAGAACCAAAACAGAATGACATACACTGCCCGTTTTTTTTTTAAAGATGGGTTTTGGAATTTCGTTTGTTTTGTGCTTTATTCAATTACATCAATATCAGTTCTTTGGTGTTTCAATAGCCACAGCCGGAGCAGGGTACAGGTTTCAGGACTGCATCACAGGAGAACACATAGTTTTGGGGACAAGGGGGCACTGGAACATTGCTGCTGGGTGCATTGTATTGGGCTGGGGGCTGTGGCTGCTTCACTGGCTCCTGCTCTTCCGGCTCGTAACTGCGTCCAAATCCACCGCGACCAAAGCCACCTCCGCGACCAAAGCCACCCCCACGGCCAAAGCCACTACCTCCGCCAAAACCAGTGCCGAACCCACCGCCGCCACCACCGCCACCGCCTCCTCCGCCGCCACCGCCTCCACCGAAACCGCCACCAAATCCACTACCGCTGCCAAATCCAGTGCCACCACCAATGCCAGCACCAAATCCGCCGCCAAAACCGCCTCGAGGACCGCTCGCACCGAAGCCAACGCCGAAACCTTGTCCACCGCCGCTACTAAACTGACGAGCACCTTCACTGATCGCCTTCGCTTGCTCTAGCTGATGTTGGCGTGGTCGACGCAACAGATCGACGCCTTGCTGCACATCCTCGGGCGTAAACAAACGCACCGGTATGATCTGATAATATGGGTTGGAGGCGCTACGTGAGCCGCACTCATTACAAACATTTGCCCGAGTAGCCGTAGATTGAAGGCACAGCAGGAGCACCAGCTGCAGAAAGACCACAGCCCAGTGGGTGAACATTTTGATTAATATGAGTGTGATGTGTAATGTGGAGCTGGACCGAGTGTAAACTGAGACTAGGTGTCATGGGCTTTGGATGACTTGGTATTTATGTGTTTGCAAAAAGCGCCATACCAAGCGGAAACTGCCGAAAATAAATCAAGGTAACGAACACAAAACTGGGTTAGTTGGTCAACGAGAAGTCGTAGTAGTAATAAGTCGAATAAGCCAACAAAGGTTATTCATAAATATCGGGAATAATTTCTAATGCCATTCTAAGCATTTCTCGTCTCTTTCCGGCCTGAACCTGAATTGCAATCTGAAACCCGAAGGTCAGCAAAAAGGTTATGTGTGCTTGATCTAAACCCTAGGAGCGCACTTACTTAGTTGTGTACGTATTGGGTCCCCCCTATATCATGTTACCAACGCAATAACTTTTCACCCCTTCAGCATTTTGTGCATTCTTTCTGAAGCCCCCTTGCCCATCTCATCTACAGATTGGGGCCGTCAACGTTGACGGAAATACGAAATGTTGCAATAGTCTGTAGGTCCAAAGCAAGCCAAGAACTCACATATTTACGACCAGGTTCAAAGACCCCAAAGTAATTGTCAATATATCATTTAAATAAGTTATGATAAGTAGGTGCTGCAGCTGCTGACAACAGAGTTTTAACTATATACTACATATATAAATATATATACTTGTATAATTGCGCGATTGTTGCTACTTTTGATTCTTGTAGGTGTTGACAGATTTTGCTGATATTTCAGTTATAGTAGCTTCAAGATTCGATTATTCAATATTGCAATATTCATAGGAAATCTTGAACAATTCGCTGTTGCTGAAAGTTTCAACAAACATAATTTGAACTATATCCGGAATAATATCCATGTTTTTAATATTTAAAATTAAAATGTATTTATTATCTATAATAATTCGAGCTGTTAAACATAACAATTTTCATGATAGTTTAAACTAATTTAGGTAAATCTAGAAAATAATGAAAATTTTTTAAAAAGAAAGTAACAATAATGTGGGATAACAAATAATCTTTAAAAATTTAAATTATTTCTTAATTTTAAGAATACACTAAATGAAAATATTAGAAATAAATCGATGTATATTTTATACCTGAACAACATACATATATTTCCTTTATACTTTGTGTAATATAACCGCTGCGATAGTATCATTGACAAATATCAAGTTTCGTTGTATTGTATGGCCCATTCGACTGTAGCCTTTGCTGAAGCTCTAATGTTAAGACATTCCATTGAAAGTGAGAACTGCATCGTGCTAGTTATAACATCGCATTCTTGGGCCCACAGACTTCATACAAAAAGCCAGGTGTAAACTCTAACGATTTTGTTTATATTCTAGAATGCTGAAAATGTCTTAACTAAACTAAGCTAAAGAATCATTCATTAGTATTGAATAACTAATTCAATCGAACAGCTGCGGCTTTGATTACCTATAATACTCTATAAAGTAATACTAATACTATAAAAAGGTAATATGTAAACCTGAGCGACAAGTATAATACAACGTTTTAAATTCATTTTATAGAATAAGTTTTATTTGCTCATTATCTTTTTTTTAGAATTTTCTTAAATCTTGTGAAGATATTTTTAATTTCTCGGTAGCCTTGGCATTGGAGTCTCGTTCAAGTCATCGGGAAATGCTGCTCTAGTAGCCATAGCCGTAAGCCTGGGGCACGTAGGCGGCGCTGTAGAGCTGCTGCTGATGTTGTGGCACGCCGTAGTTGGGGGCAACATAGGTAGCAACCGGGGAGGAGTAGGCACCAGCAGATCCATAGCCACCGGATGGGGCACTGCAGGGAACTGGAGCCAAGTTGGGCTGGCAGCTGAACAGGTAGTTCTTGGGGCAGGGAGGAGCTGGCACGCTGGCACCGTAGCCGCCAGAGCTACCACCATAGGTGGACTTGCGCAGACGGGTCAGATCACCGTAACCCTGGCCAGCGACGCCCTCAACTTCAGATTCCTGGTTGACCAGGGCAACAGGTGCACCGCTGTTGCTGCCAGTGAGGGAAGCGGAGCTGGTGCCAGTGGGTGTGGCCACTGCGGAGGCGGCGATGGCGATGAGAGCGAAGCACACGAAGAATTTCATATTGGAACTTGGGTTGAGTTGCTGATGTTACCAAAGGTGACTGATGTCATTCTCTGCCGAAAGTCTAGTTTATATAGCTAATCTTCTGCCTAGTTAGCACAAGTATTTCGAATTCGTTTTCAACTCGAACTTTTGGACAATGTTAAATAAATCTGCTGAGATGACAAATTGCATTTTGGGGTCAGTTGGTAACTAAGAAATTTTATGCTGCCCCAAGAACTATGCATTTTGCAAAATATTTAAAATCAAGTACAGATATATGTTGTGGGTGGACTAAATCAGACTTGTGTGCATATTGCACAATCTGAAAGATCAACTGTCTTATAGGTATGCTTGTCATGCACAAAATATGTTTAAAGATCGAAAAGCCAATTGAATGACCTCTTTTCGATATGCGAATTTATATTAATAGTTAGTAAGTTTATAACCCATCCAAATTATTAGATCGATCAATTAAATAGGTAATTTGTTTATTGATACCTATATGGCAGATAAAAGATGTAGCCATATCATACTGAGCTAATGTTTAAAATAAAATTTAATTATATTTAAATATATAATTTAATTTATCACGTTTGATGTTAATTGTCCAAAATTTTTAACATATTAAAAAAAATTATATCAATTAAGAACACTTACGTTTTTTTGTCGTTTTTTTAATATGGTAAACCATATTCTATATAAAATATTTGAAATGAAACTGAATGCATTTGCAAGTGCCAACGGCCTACATTTCATATCGTCGAGCTTTCAAAATTTATTACATAGTACGATGCTGCAAGCAGACAGAGATAACATATAAGTAAAGTATTCAAAATTAAAAATATAAATCTCGAGACTGTAACAACAAATGAGAATTTCCACAACAATTCTGAAAATACATACACCACAAAATGCCCCCCTCAACAGTGGCAAACCACATCGAGTCATAGGCGTACCACGCCACCGTATCCACCTTATCCCACCACAGCCCGGCACGGCTCAAACACAACAAACCACACACTGATGCATACTCACTCCATAAATATTTATTCTATCCATACGCATTAACATACACAAATATATATGTTATATCGTAGATATATATGTATGTATACTATGTATGCCACAGGCACCCGGACCTAGCATTGATTCCCTTCAGCTCTCCAACGTCGTGTTTTGTATACTCTATCAAATATGATAAAAATATGAAGTCCTAAAAAACCTGCAATTTAAAATTGTTTAACTAAATGGAACCAAGAATAATTCATTCAAAATTATGAATATATATTAATGTACAATTTGGATAATAGATAATTCTTGTAGATGTACGTTTCATAAACAATAGAGCACTTACTTTAAGCAATAATTTAATTATATATAGTTAATATTTTATCAACGAAATTGCATTAATATCGAGTTGTATACCCTTCCTAAAGAGTATAACGATCGCTTCATTTGGCATCAGCATTGGCGTCGACATTGGCGCTATTTTTGATACCCCGCATGCGGTTGGGCTCTTGCATCGATCGGCGAACCCGAAGCCGCTACTCAACCCCCCTCCACACCCTTACGCACTTCACAATCTATATGTATATTGTAGAGGAACAGTTCATGCACAGATGTTGCCTGTTCTTTTAATACTACGCCTGTCAATTTCTTGTTCTTGTTTTCTGATCTTGTTGGTACTCTTTAGGATCATATGGTACTTCTGCTGTTTCTCTCACTCACTCAATTACGCCCAAGCATCAACTTCTGAGCCCTTCAAGTTCTCAGAAAATCTGTGTGGGGTAAAATAAAATTGATAAAAAGTCAACGCTATGCGCTCTCTGTGATCTCGAGTGTCGCTTTAAAGTGCTCATACTATCTTGCATGTGGATGGGTGCTCTCTGAACCGATCTTGTTTGGGGTCTGTCTGATCGGTATATTAAGTACGAGCTCGACAATTGTAATGCACTTCCAATGCGTTAAGTGATCACAATTCAATTAATAGCAATCAAAATCAAAAAACAGAAATTTGATTTATTGATAACATATGTAAAACTCGTCTATGTTTGCCAGAAATACATTTTGCGGCTATATATTGCCTACATATTATATTATATTCCATTAAAGTAATATATTATTTGATTTATTTATTTACTTTATAATCGTTTGTGCATTTATTATGATTTATATTGTGTGATCTACCTTAATCACAAAAGAATTTGCGCATAATTTACAAGGAATATGCTGGCCGTGTATCGGTTCCAAGAAATACAAACTCTATTTTCACATCCCGCATATAGAACACAACTCATATGTATGACTCAATTCTTATAGCGGACGACGACGATGATTACTCACGCTTTTGATATACATACTATAGCATTTGAACAAGGCTGAGCCTGTCCAACTGAAGGTAGAATACAAAAATATGTTATTTATATCAAAAAAATGTTATTATTCTTGTGGTTTTTTACTGTATTTATTAACAAGGGTTTGAAATGCAGTCCATATTTCTTATATACTATAATTAAATCTCTGCTTTTGAATACTTTCGATTTGTTTTGAAATTTTTTGAAATTTTTGTGTCAATGATTCTCATCAATCAATTTATAGATTCCATCAGTAAATTGTAAATGAATTACAATAGCTGACTGATAACTCTTTGGGTCAATCAATGGTCTCAATTTATCATACATTTTATTGGTTATGTCACACATTAGACAATTTAATAACCTATAAATATATATGCGAAAAGATTTATAGCAAGTAATACGTCAAGTGTTATAAACAATCTTTTGCGTGAAGTTGTTAGCAGATAAGGTACTATAATACTAAATCAACAACTCATTACATTTAATCAGGTTTCGGATGCTATTATAATGCTTTCACTGTATTATTTTTTATCTGATCTCTTAACATGATCAACGATTAGTTCAACAACACTGCAACTACCTTATGTTATGCAAGGTGAGGTGAGCGGTACCGTGGTATAACTGCTAATTTATGAACTACTATGCATATTTTGTGCTCATTCATAACTGACGATTAGATTATGTAAACCTTGAGCGTCACGCTCAATGCAGACGTAGATGAAGACGATGAAAAAGAAGAAGACGCTCCAGAGCCCGAGCTCTATCCAGATTGTAGAAGTGCGTGCCACATGCAAAGTGTGAGACAAAGACAATGACCAGCTGAGTGCAGGCCTGAGTCTCTTTGTCTCAGTGTCTCCCTCTCCGTCTCTTCTCTCCCTCTTTTCTATCTCTCTCTTTCTCTCCATCTGTATCTCTGTCTGTGTTATAGGCTCAGTCCCAGTCACTGCGTCTTCTTCCGCCTGTCTGTATGTGCTCCCGGTGTATGCATTCTGTGCTACAGCCCACTTTCACTCGGTCACGGTCATGGTCACGGGCTAGAGCCAGAGACCCTAGGGTATTCACCGGGTTGTGCGCTGTTGGCTGTTATCGCATTTCATGGCCCGCATGGGTAAAGGAAGTCTATCTATACGTACATATGTGTATGTGCCTATGTTTATCTTGTGCAATTTGTTATGGAATTTGAATTTGAAAATGAAATTTGAAATCGGCAAGAGCAACAGTGTAGTAGAGAATGAAAATGAAATTGAAAACGAAAATGAAAACAAAAACATAAGCGAAATCAACAGCAACAATGGGGAGAAAACGAACACAAAAGAATAGTCGGAAGCAGAAGGAGTAACACAAAGGCAAAAACAACGAAGATCAACTAACTGACTGACTGAGGGATTGAATGATTGAGTGACTGAACCGATTACAGCTCAAATTCTTGCCGATGTCATCGTCTTCAGACAAAAGCAGAGCCACAGTTGCTTCCAGCCGTAACTCGATAATGAACCCAATATCGCCAGTTCTATATGCCATACATACATATGTACATATAGTATATGTATATATTTGATAAATACCATATGTACACATTTTTAGCTGCCGATATATGTTGGCAATACAGAAAAAATAAACCCAAAAATGACAACGGACAGACTGACTGTCGCGCACTTATTTATACAAGATGATAAGCTACAGTGGTTTATGTTGTTATTTTTGGTTAAGTTGTTGTTGCTGTTGTTCTTGTTGTTAAAAATAAAAAACAATAAATCGTAAATCATTGCACACAACTGTACAAACTAAAGAAGGGAATTTACGGCTTCAATTGGGCAATGTCAAATGTATAACCATAAGGGTCAGCATTAGCCAATCTGTAAATACCCAAACATCCATCAGCTGAATCTGAGGGTTCCCAAATCAAAAGTTAAGGGAATTCAAGACTTGGAGTAAATTAATGTGTAAAATATAAATGTATACATAAACTCATATATTAAATACATGTATTAACTAAACTATTTCATATGACCATAGCCAGGGGCACATAAAAGACGGTGCTGGCAATATCTTGTTCGGAGAACCGCCAATGCACCCTTTACCCTTAATATTTGTCGCAGATTCACAGTGTTTATAAGAGAAGGGGAAAATCAGTTGATTTAAGGAAGCAGCGAGAGTAAAAAAATAAATTAAGGAGGTAGCCACAGTAGTAAAAAAACGGTGATCTTTCAGTTTACTGTAATTTGGCGCCGTAACTTGAATATTTAACGCCTATCAAACTAAGCAGATTTGCCTTAAACCCGTCTTCCTCTATTACTATAGGATAAGTGTTACCTTATTGGTTGCCCTATTAATTTAATACAAAATTTACCAATAGATGAATATATAAATGTAAATACCATATATGTATACATTAGATCGAATCGTATACACTGAGAAGAAAATGTATTGCATGCTATACTGATATGCAGATTCACATTAGATACTTTATGTGTGATATTGCTTGAATATTTTATGTTATATTTCTATATCGATAGATATCTTCAATTCATTTATACTCACACCTAATTTGGACTACAGTTACATATTCACGAATAACCATTGAATTTATAAGTGGAATAAAGTTTATCGGTTTCATTCAATGTGTCGAAAATAAAAATCACATAGTACAAAGAGCGTCAATAAGGTGTTTATTTACAGTTTACAGGGTATACACAGCACAGCTACTAAACTCCTCTATAAGCTACGGCGTTCGGACAAAGCCAAACGGTAGTTGTATTCCCTGAAGAGTTCGGGTGCCACGCGATAGGGCTGATCGATTAACGATAGTCGTATTGGTGTCTGACAGGGTGGGGCGCTATAAATAGGTGCCGGTGGCGGTGGTTGTGCAACAGGTGCTGGTGGAGCTGGGTAGGCGGGTGCTGCTGGAGCTGCGTAGACCGGTGCTGGCGGTGGTGGTGGCGCTATAGGATAACTATAAAATGGCACGCCAACTAGAGGCAAATAGCCAGCACAGGCAGGCGCATTACAGGGTGCAGCAGGCGCAACGGGAGCTGGTGCGGGTGCAGGCGCTGGTGCAGGGGTGGCATATTCAATTGCGACTGGAGCGGACTCAGGCGCAGGCGCAGCTGGTGTTTGCTCGTAGGCGGAGGGCTCTTCCTTGGGACGGTCATAGTCGGGCTCTTTGATTGCCGCTTCAGCTTTGGCGCCCGGCGATGCCGTCAGGTAGATAATGGGTTGGTAGACAATTTGCGGTGGTTGTGCACCACCAGAACCACCATAACTCTTTGCAGGCTCTGCATACTCACTCACTTTGGTATAGCTCTCTGCCGGCGGTGGAGCAGGAGCAGCTGGTTCATATGTTGGCGGGGCTGCTGGTGCAGTGGATTCATACGTAGGTTGAGGTGCATGTGCAGCCGCAGGGACAGGAGAAGGCTCATAACTTGGAGCAACAGGTGGAGATGCTGGCGACGGTACCTCATAGTCAGTTGGTGGTGCTGGTGCCGGCGGCGCATAGTTGTCGGGGGCGGCGGGTGGTGCTACTGGTGCTACTGGTGCCACATATGCTGCATCACCATCACCCGGACCATTGTAGACAGGATTGGGTGGCACATAGCCGCCAATAGGAGGCAGTTGTGCTGCATTATAATCGATCGGTGGAGCCACATAGGCGTTCATTCCAGGTATCTGCTGACCTCCACACTGACCACAGGTTGCACAATTGGTGTTACCCCATAAATCGGGGAACTTCTTGAACAGTTTCATCTGCTTGAACGGATCCAGATTGTCCAGATTCTGCAATTGCAGCCCATTGCAGTTTCTGTTGGTGTTGATTGTAGGCACAGTTGGCGGCAAGATGTTGTTATAGTTGTTATTGTTGCAACAATTGTTCTGACCAAACAGGTCCTCCCACCATTTCAGCAGTGAACGATTCGTGCGCTTCAATTCATCGTTAGGTCCCACGTAATTGCCAGCATCGGCCATTATATAATACAGCGGTTCTCCTGGTAGCGCAATGCTATTAGAGCGGCCCACTTGGTTCACCTGGCGCACATCAGCAACAGTCAGTGACAACAGCAGCAGCAGTAACAGGGCCGTTAATGACTGGCAGCTGCTCCGTCTCAAGCAGGAGTACAACATTTTCCGATGACTTTGTAACTTTAACCTCGCGTCGCAAATTCTCGACTCCAACTATTCAATAAGCTCCGATTGCATTGAACTCAAGCCAAGCCGAAGCCAAAGCCAAAACAGTCTGATCCATTTGGAAAAGTGCAAGTCTTGCACTCTGGATACGCTTACACTTAAAGTACATTGACTTGAGCTTAAATTCAGCATAATTATGCACCTCGGATATAAGGGTGCTGAACATATGTATATTATATATAAAAATTGTATTAAAATTGTAGATGTACCATACACTACTTTTTAATAGTTTGGTATATGATGATCCATTTCATTTTATTTGCCCGATCATTAACGTTAGCCCCTATTTTGTTTATAGCGTATGCAACTTCTACTATAGGAACTAAACATAATTTCATGAGCTGAGTATGAGGAAGTCGGATTCGACGTTAAGTTTGGTTGCGCAATGCTAAAAGAGAGATCTACTTTAACCCGGTTAATTGAGAAACCCAATAGTCAGAAGTGTGCCCAATTCTGGATTCTAAACAAAGCTTGCACAACCTCGAAACCTGCAATACAATAGCTCTTACAATAACAAGGTGCATTGACTTTCAAGCTAAATTGTTTTATATTCGATTTCTGTGTTTTCGTTTTCGTTTTGGTTTTTTGTATTCATTTGTGATTTATTAAAATTGTGTTACGTGCTAAACATGTTTAATCAGCAAACTGCAGCACTGAATCGTAAGCATTGCATTGGCCACCGTATAACATGGTGCTGGTTCCTGTTTGATCCGTGAAGCGTATAGCTTCCAGCTCTAGAGCCTGAAGCGTAATGCGAATGAAAATACCAAACGGAAGTAGCCCAAAAGGAAATATACAAAAAATAAAGTGAATCACGAGGCACCATAAGTGAAAATAGATAATATCGTGTACTTATGAATATATATAGACACATATGCAATATAGTTTATACTTCCTTAAGTGGTCAATGGCTTATTCAACAGCAACAACAACAAAGCAAATCAGATGGGATTTCAGCACAGATAGACAATATATAGAACTAATATTGGGATTTCGGAAACTATACAACTATACCAGTTGTAGTAGTTGATCTTTCTACCTTTTTTAGCTCGATCGCTCGATCGCTCTCTTATAGAGCGTGGTGATCCGATCCGCAACCCCTTTTTTTGAACATTGCGTGGATCGATGTGATCGCTCTCTCTTTCTCATGATTCCCCTCCCACAACGGCACCATATAATGGGAATATACCTATATACCACGTTCAAAATTTATTTTGTATATTATTTAAGACTTATCTTTATTGTTTTAACTACAAACGTTGCAGATATTTGCGTTTTTGCGTATGGTTGTTGCTGTAGCGTGAATTCTGTCGTTTGCGTTTGTCGCTCTTCAGTTTTTCCTCACCCTTTCTGATCAAAACATCCGCCTCATCGCGGTCAGCCTGAGAATCGGCCTTTGATAAGGATGCATCGGGCTCCGTGGTATCAGCAGCAGACACTGGCTCAGTGGCTTCATCTGCTTCAATGTCATCATCGGTCTCCTCCATGTCGCCTTCATCTTTGCTCTCATCGGCTGGTGGCTTGGAGATACCTACGTTAGAATCTGGAGCAACGGTTGTTCCTCTAACTGTGCTGCTGCTGCTGCTGGCTAGATTCAGTGGACGTGCAGGCATCGTTAAACCCGTAACCGTTGTTGTTGCCGTTGTAGCTTCATTGGGAGCACCAAAAAGGCGCAGCCGGGGCTGCGCTGTGGATGTTGCTTGTGGAGTACCCAGTATGCGATTAAAGGGATTAAAGGGATTCAGACTGCCGAAAGGTCCAAATGGATTAAACAGTGGTGGCAGACCAAATGGTGCACCAACTTGTGGACCCATGCCAGCTGTTTGATGAACCGGCGCCATGCCAAAGTTGCCGCCCATATGACCCGGCGATACCATGCCGAAGGGTGCCCCAAACCCGCCACCAAAACTACTGCCCAGAAGGGGTTCACGTGTCGCTGTGGGTGTAGGCATGCCCAGGTAGTGAGTGGGCTGCTGTTGTCCGTAGCAAGGCATCGCAATGATCACTGGCTGCAGGCTCGGGCAATTCTCCAGTGACGGCACGCAGGGACGAGTACATGGATTACATCCTCCATCAACAGTTGTTGAGCTGGGCTTGTAGTTACTCTGCATCGCATCTTCCGCAAATGATGCCGAAGGTGCGGGTTGATATGTCTGTGGGACCATAGCTTCCGGATGGGGGTAGACTTGCGAAAGCAACTGCTGCTGCGGCGCGGCCTTGGCCACCTGTGGCGCTGGCTGTGGCTCCAAGCTGGCATAGAAGGTGCGCATAATGGGATCATCGTGGTGTGGATGCGGCTGTGGCGCTGCAGTGGGCTGTTGCAGCTGCGCCTGGCCCATTGGCAGCCACACCATAGGCGGGGCTACGCCCACCAACGGTTCGAATGGACGCCTGTATGCCGGCGTAAGCTCCTCCGGCTGAAAACCAACATTGGGCACAGCGAAGACATCCTCATCGATGGCATTACGATAACGATTACCAACTATGGGCTCATAGGGTCTTGGCGCTTGCGCCGCAGCTGGAGCAGGTTTCTTAGTTGCTGCATTAGAATATGCAGCGGGCGTGGCCGTTGAGCGAAGACCTGCTGGATCTCCGCGTGCAGCTGCTGCTGAGCCAGTCGGAGCTGTGAAAGATACTGTTGGCATGCCATATGCTTGCGCAGCAGGCGCAGGCGCAAAGGCAGCATTAGCTGCAGTGGGTCCAAGGGCGCCACCTGTCGGCGGTGTCTGCGACGCGTGCCCGGGAAAAAACCCATCGGTAAACTGTGGAAACGATGGAAATGGCGCCATAGTGCCATCAGCTTGATTGTTCGAATTCATATTGGCGTGCGGGTTCATCTGGGCCTGGACAGGTTCTGGCTGGAAGTCTGCACCCTTGCACATAAAATAGGGCTCATTGCGCACGCCCGTCGGCTGTATCTCCACGCAGACCGTAGTCAGTGTGCGCTTATTCCGCTCAAGCGTTGCCTCCGCCCGCTGTGTCTCGCCCTGGACCAAAGCACTGGCCAGCAGAAGAAACAGCGTTGTGTGTGCATAATAGATCATAGCTTCCGATTTACTAACTTCCGCTGCTTGCTCACTTCGCTTTTATACTGTGGAAGTGTGGCAATCATTAACGTCTATTCTTCATCTTGTCCAACTGATCCCATTACATCTGGAACTCACCCACAACTCACCAGTTGAAATTCTTTGTAAATCTGTCGCAATTCCTTGCCGGAGACTCGCTTCGTTTATATGTCTGCCTGTCTCTCTGTGTGTCTTTCAGTCTCTCCGTCTTTCCGTCTGTCTGCCTTGGTCTGTTCACACTGTTCACCGAAGTTTCATTCACTTGAAAATCATCGCAACGAATAAAAACCTTTGCAACGATCCATTCAGGCCGAACCCGTCCCAGAAGGTTCAATATATATGAAATACACTACTACCAAATGGGGCGTATGAGTTATTAAATGAATCTCGAAATGAATTCAAAAATTGCTGTAGATTATGTCTAAAACAAATATATTTAAATTGTAGTACAATATTGAGTATCTCCTTAAGTAACATAAGATTGAATCGATCGACGCTAACAGTAAAAATATGTAAAGATATAATAATACAATAATATAATAAATAATTAAATCTGTAAACAAAGATATATTTATTTCAGAGTATACTGTATATCATTATTGATTTTTTTAAATGTTCTTAAATATTTATAAGCAATTGAAATATGCGTTAGATTTCTAAAAATACAGAGCATCTGTTGTTCGTCAAAAATATGCAACGCTTTCCTTTCGATCTACATGTCTTTTAGAGCTGATCATAGCAACTTTTTTCGGAGTACATCCATTACCATTTCCATGTCGATTTCGATTTCGATTCCCGTTTGCTTTTCGCGTTTTGCAGTTCAACAAACTCTCAAATTGCCGTCGAGTTGGCACTGTCAGCATAAGAAATGATATATGATATCCTACACGTACGATATGACATGATTTAAGCATTGTCTGTATAAACATATATACATATATATACTATACATATCGTTTTATCAAGTTTACATAGTGCGGTTATGTTATTTGACTTGATTGCGATATTTGTTTAGCTCGTAATTAGCCGAATATTTATTTGACATATCGGTCAGTTGGTCAGCGGGTGTTAGATTACATTTAATTTTTACTTCTAAACTGACCTGTCACAGCAGCCAAAGCGACCCGCCCTGTGGAACCGCGCCCTGCGCTGCCCTTAGCTGCCATTGTAATTACCTCTCCATATACAAATCGTGCGTGTGGCTAGCATTTCAAATTACCTAAACCCCTGCCGGTGACTTCCAGTCTACTATATAGAGTATACGCTTTCCCCTCCCTCCCTCTCTTTCTCTGTCTCACTCTTTCTCATCCTCTTTTAGCCATTGCATGGCCACAAAGCGTCGCTTTTATTTAACAAAAGTGCTAAAGACTCTCAAGCTAACACCAGAGGCACAAATACTGGCACATCTAGCCTGCGGGACAGTCGGGCTGGTGGGCAGCAACGGAAGGAAGGAAACGCCAGTTTTCGCATCAAATATATACATAGGTGTAATATGTATGGGCGCGTGCTCAGTTACGTCGCGCCGTCATCTTTATAGTTGTTGCTATTTTTGTTGTTGTTGTTGTTGCTGTTGTTTATTATGATTATTGTTGTTGTTGTTGTTTCCTAGACTGACAGCGCCACTTACTCACTCATTTTCCAAGAGCGCAACGGTGAGACAAAGTGGCTCAAACTCCCCTTATCAATAGACTTACTGACTTTACACTCAACAAAATAAGTAATCTTTTTACTAATATCAATAATAACAACAATAATCATAATTATAATAATCATAACAAGAATAACAATAATAATAATAAGGATAATAATAATAATGATAATAATATTTATAATAATAATAATAATAATAATAATAATAATAATAAAATTAATAATAATAATAATAATATTTATAATAATAATAATTATAATAATAATAATGTGCTTAAAAATATTGCAATGGGATTCAATAAATATGTTCATTAATAATATTTTGCATAGGGCATTTAGATCTATTCCGATCTATTCCGATCTATTCCTATTGTAATGCTCCGACAGAGAGAAAGAGAACGATATATCAGTGGGTTCCATATACAAAATATAAAGGTGTGACGGCGCACTTCACATGATACCAGGCTAAATCGACGGACATAGATGAGCGGGAGCACATAGAGCTTAGATGAATAGAGAAAGAGATAGAGTGAGACAGATAAAGAGAGTAAAACTGATGGAGCAAAGTGCAGTGCTTTCAAAATGTGACCTTAGGTTTGTGTACAAGGATCATCGCAAGTATGCTACTGAGATTTAAGACATTTGGTATCCAATTATTTATGTAATATACTTTAATACTTTATAGAATAATATTTCCACTTGATAATATTCCTTCTTTCTTTCTCTCAGTGTACTAACCACACCTATACCGTGGCATTGAGGGTAGCCTGTGTAGTAGCTGCACGGCAGTCTGACATGCGTTATACACACACACACACACACACACACACATACATATTTTATAATCATCGTCATCATTATCATCATCAATAAGAAGACACTATAACCCACTTCCCGTTTCGCCTCTTTCCCGGTACACCGCCCGCTGCCAGCTATATACTCCCCCCGCCCGGGTACTCAGGTTTTGGGCGTGGTCGGTGTAGCGTGCAGAGCGACAACGTCATCAGGTTCTAGCTGGTTCTCTTTAATTTGCTGTATCTACCTTATCGCTAGGGTATTTTTTTTTAAATTTTTTGGGTCACTATATACACACATATATGAATTTTATATGTTATTGCATATACGTGATAGCGAGTAACTAGCAAATAAGTCTAGTTATAATCCAAAAAATTTTGTTGAAGAAATGCGGAATTATTATTTATAACAATACCTAAAGAATATATAATATGAAACAAATTCATAGAAAAATGCGTCAAATTTTTAGATATTCCCAAAAAAGAATTTGAATTACACTAGAATTTTATTATAGACTTTAATTATACATTATATTAATACATAACACTAATACTTAAGCACAAGTAGAATACAGTATAATTATAAATTACTTGTATATTATAAATTGAACGTTTAAGAGGAGTATTGAGAAGATGGCGATTCAACGAAATAGCGGGTTAACTGTACCAAAGTTTCTATCTACAAACCAGAAGACACCAGTAATGGAGCTTTATTTAACAACCGTTGTTTCGGCTATAAATGGAGAATTTGTTGCCTATCCCTTCGACTTACTAAAGACACGCATGCAAATTCAGGGCGAGTTAGCCAGCGCTAACGCTGCGACTAAGGCCGCCAAATATCGTGGATTGCTGCGAACAGGCCTGGGTATTGTTACAGAAGAGGGGTTTTTTAAACTGTATGCAGGATTTACGGCTATTATGCTGAGACATTCGACATTTACGACCATGAAGCTGTTATTCTATGACACAATTCGTCCACATCTAATCTATATTGATGCAAACGGACATCCGCATTTACCCCTATATCGTGCAGTTTTGGGTGGAATGTTTTCGGGTGCATTAGCCAATTTTTTATCATCACCTGTGGATCTGGTCAAAATCCAAATGCAAATGGACGGCAAACGTGTTCTAATGGGCAAAGAGCCTCGTATTAAAAATATATTTCAGGCAATGGGCTCCATATATCAAGTAGGTGGAATACGCGGATTATGGAAGGGTGCTGGCATAAATGCCTTCCGTGCCTCTCTGGTCACAATCGGTAAGTCAATCGAACAGTAAAGTTATTGCTGATGCATTATGAGAATTACCGAATTCCCATATTTTCATCTAGCACGCATAACATATACCTTTCAAATGTAGTAATGTACAGTTTATTTCAATTTTCACAAGTCACATAATCAGAAAGTAATCCTTTGTTTTCACTGTTTTTAGGAGACATCAGCGCTTACGATCTGAGCAAACGAAAACTCATGCAATTTTTCAACTCGCCCGATAATCGAATTATACAATTTGCCGGTGCCATGACTGCTGGACTGACATGCGCGGTACTTAGTACACCCGCAGATGTAGTGAAGTCACGAGTTATGAACCAACCAACAGATGAGAACGGCCGTGGCCTGCATTATAAGAACGCACTAGATTGTTTTCTTCGGCTACGGAAGGAGGGATTCTTTGCCTTGTATAAAGGTTTTATGCCGTATTGGGTGCGTATCGGGCCATGGAATCTAGTATTTTGGACAACATTCGAGGAGATTCGGAGATTTCGTGGTGATGAAGGTTATTAAATGTAGTTATATATTCAATTTTGACAGAATGACGATATCAAATTTTCTAGTGATTTTCCAAACACACTGCAGTAGGCATGGACAATTTTTTGTATATATATGTTAGTTTCAATAAAAATATAATAATCATTAAGAATCCGTTTATATTTTCAAAGATAAAATTTCATGTGGGTTTTTGGTTTTGAAATTTCTTTGATGAATTTTCAGCAGAAGCCTATCCAAATTTAACAACAGAGTTAATCGTTATAAGAACAATGGATAAACGATCGCCAAATCAATTTCCAGGTCCGCTTCCACTTGGTCCGCGATACGCATCGAAACCAAATTATTTATCTACTAATGAGAAGACACCATTCATTGAGCTTTATTTGACAACCTTTGTCAGTGCATGCTGTGCTGAGTCAGTTGGATATCCCTTCGATGTATGCAAGACCCGTATGCAAATTCAAGGCGAAATCGCCGATAAAATGGGTAAAAAAGTCGAATATCGAGGCTTCCTCCGAACGGCCTACGGAATTGTGAAGGAGGAAGGACCGCTTCAACTCTATCAGGGCATATCGGCAATGGTACTCCGACATTTTATCTATACTGGCCTCAAAATGTACATATACGACTACACGCGTGCACAGCTTATTGTCATTAATGAAAACGGGCAAGCCACTTTACCATTTTTTCGGGGCGCCGCTTGTGGTATGATTGGTGGTGGCGGAGCAAATCTGTTTTCTTCGCCAATAGATCTCATCAAAATTCAATTGCAAATGGAAGGTAAGCGAAGACTATTGGGCGAGCCCCCAAGAGTTCACAATGTGGCTCAGGCCTTTATGTACGTCTATAATAAGGGTGGTGTTCGAGCTCTCTGGAAAGGTGTTTTGCCAAACTGTACACGTGCTGCACTTGTGACAATGGGTAAGCTGTCTTTGAGCTGTATGGAAAAGGTATATATATACCTATCCTAATGAAACTTAAAAGATAGAAAGACAGGGTCCACAAATTCTTATACATTTTTATTAAATTGCATATTTGGGATGTTAGTATCATAAATTAGTTGAATTACTTGATTATTTTGATTCTTTTGCATTCAATTTTTGTTATTCAATTGTTTGTTTCTTCCAAGGCGACGTCAGTTGTTACGATTTGAGCAAACGAAAGCTTATGGAAATATTGCAAATGCCCGATAATCGTTTAATACAGTTCCTGGGTGCAATGACGGCAGGCTTATGTGGGGCCACGATGGCAACGCCTGCAGATGTCATCAAATCTCGAATGATGAATCAACCTATAGATGAGAAGGGCCGCAGTATGCACTACACAAACAGTATTGATTGTGTACTAAAGCTAGTCCGAGGAGAGGGCCCCATGGCACTGTATAAGGGCTTCCTCCCGTTCTGGATGCGTATCGGCCCCTGGGCTATGGTTTTCTGGACAACATTCGAAGAAATTCGCCGTCTTAGAGGAAAGACTGCTTTTTAATTGATGGATATTTATAAGTCATATATATATTGTTACATATATATGAATTTAGTACACATCAAAGTACTAATTCTAAATTTTAATGACGCAATATGGCAGCCAGGCTATATACACTTTAAAAATCAATGCAATGAAGGCATAAATCTAAATCTATTGTAAATATGCTACACTATATATGTTGTTTGTTTTTAAGGATATACTATATGTTTTGCTATGAAGTTTTGTGTTGCTTGCAGACAAAGTTTGTTTCAAATTTTGGATACATAGCCCTACTACTTAAAAATTGGGAGCCAGCAATTTTAATTCGCCATAATGGACACATTTTTACATTATAACATGTATGCGGAATTCCATCCTGCACCATTTGATATATATTTTGGATACCTGTAAAGGAAGGATCTGTTTTAGTACATACGTCATTTTAAATTTTATGACACCTGACCCAACTCCCCCACAATATTGCTCTATGTTAGAGCTAGAACATAGTGCTTTAGCACATATGTTCAGAATTTTATAACACACTTGCTCTTATATTTAAATTTTAGATACCAACCTACAATTCCCACTGTTGGATACGCTGATCAGCCTACAAGGCGCAATTTTGAATTCTGTTTGGGCACATATAAGATTACGCACCTACTTTCATTATCGATATCGATTAGCGATACTGAACACAGGGTCCCTCCTGTCGGGGTAGTCCCTATTGTTGGGCATTTATCTTTTGCCCTCTTGTGCATTGAGCACAGTTCGTAGCTTCTATTTCAATGGAAACAAACCAAAAAACCCAATCCGCATTTTATATACAGTCGACTCTCGATAATTCGAACCTCCAAGGGACCTTAAAAATACTTTGAATTATCGAAAGTTTGAATTATCGAGAGTCGACTGTATATTATTGATATTATACTGCAAAGGAAATACCTCGCACAGGGGCTGTTATGTCGGGCATTGTCCCTACTGTTTTGTGCGAAAATAAAGAATTACATATTTCAATAAATTTTTTTATCGACAGTTTTTATTTGTTTTTGTGTACAAAGTATTTGAGAAATTTCAAAATGCTTTTAATATAATAGTTATTGTTGTTTTATTCAGTTAACTTGCATTTAAGTTTCAGTTTTCAAATTATAAATTGTTTCAGATTAGCCCACACTTTCCGAAACTATAAATAACGAAATTAACAATGGATATGGATGCGTATAGAGATTATCCAAGATTACGATCATCCCTTGGCCCAGTCAGTTATACCCACACCAAAGCTAACAATTTGGTATACCCAAATACCTTCCTGGGCGCAACTTTCGCAGAACTTTTGTTAGTCTCCCTAGATATGCGAAAGATGCGCTTGTTGTGGCGTGAGGAGTTAGCTGAAACGCCCGCAATATCACGTACCTCCAATCGAGGAGTTATGGACACATTCATCACCGTGGCCAGAGAACAAAGATTTAAAAATGAAATTTCAATAAGACTCGTTAACAATCTATTGTTCCACGCACCGCGTGTAATACTATACGACTATCTACGCGAGCCTCTAATCTATATGCAATCCAATGGTAAGGAGTGTTTAACACCAAATCGTAGCATTTTGGCTGCTGGACTAGCCGGTTGCTGCGCCCAATTGCTCATCAATCCGTTAGACATGATCAAAGCACACCTACAGTGGTCACAAACCACTGGCCGTGACCACAATCTCACTACATTGAGGGAGACGCTCAAACATATGTATGCCAAGGGTGGTCTTAACGCCCTTTGGCAGGATGTGGGCGCCAACAGTATACGCTCCATGCTGCTCACTGTGGGTAAGTGCGTTTTAATCGTTGCCATTAAACATAATTTATGAAGAACCACTTGCAGGCGACACGGCGTGCTACGATCTAAGCAAACGCAGCTATATGGAGTGGCTGGGTAAGAATGATGGCTTATTGGTCCAGTTCCTTGCATCCCTTACATCTGGATCGGCAGCCACATTATTGGCCATGCCCGCCGACGAGCTGCGCTGGCGACTTATCAACGAAACTGGACCATATAAGAAAATGTTCGGCAATCTCATAACTAAGCAGGGCTTTGCCACCTTGTACAAGGGCTTCCTGCCCTGTTGGATTCGTATGACAACCTGGAATGTTGGCTTTTGGCTAACACTTGAAACGCTACTGCGATGGCAGGGCCAATGCGGATTTTGATTATACAATTTTTTGGACAAACAATGCACCTTATAGAGTATTACAATAATTTGAAGTCATTTAAACGATCAACACAATTATAGCATAAATACTATACAGTTCGTCAAGTAATTCTTAGCAATATGTTAAAATTCAAAAGTAAAGAAATAAGTTGAAATTTAATCAACAGAAATAAACATTTTTAGTTTATTCCTTTAACAATATTACAATCTGATTATTGGCCATTCAATTGATAAAGAAAAATTTCAATAATCAAAACTAAACTTAACGAAAAAGGCCAAAAAAGGTTAGAGCAAACAACTAATTCTTTGCTTGTCAAGTTATTCTTTACACAATTCAAACATTTATTTGATGTGTAGGCATAACTTGGAGACTACTGCAAGTATGGTGTTAAAATTTGGCATGGTGACCATTGACATTCAAGAGTGCCCTTCGGTGGACAAAGGAGACCTCTGAGGTCATCATGTATGAACTATTCCTTCTGAACGGTCTTGGCAAAAGGGTTATTACATTCACAGCCCAAATTCCTCCCACAAATTTGTGAACGTGGTCAGCTCCGGATTCGAAGGAAGGGCGTCAAGAACTTTAGTAATTCTGTTCATTTATTTACAACTAAAAACGGATTTCCTTCAATGTTTAAATTTTGCAATGAATTACTTGACGAAATTTATAGATTATTTCATCTATTCCTGGCGCGAAGTGTTTGTTTCGTTGGCAGCGATATAACATATCGATATTTCCACATCACATTTATCGTTAGCGTGATTATAAATATTTTGATGCATCAAATGATGAATATCGAATTTAAATTTTGAATTCAACAACATCAACGCGATGGGAGTCGGGTTTAGGCTGAGGTTCAGGTTCAGGTTTAGGCTAAGCAGGTAAGGCGTGTATCTTGGGCTATTTTTATTGAGACACCAAAGACACCAAGTAAAAAAAAAACAGAATTTGCATATTTTATGAAATGATATAATGCGTGTGTGTGTGTGTGTGTGTGTGTGTGTATGTTGATTTCTAGCTGCTCTTTGCCTGCAGCTAAACAATTTCAATTTTGCCGTTAGAGCTAAAAAAAAATCCAAAACACGAGTCACAAATTGGTGTTTTCTATATGGCGCGAAAAAAGCACCAATAACAAATATGTGTATGTATGTATGTATCTATTATTGTATGTGTGTGCATGTATGTACAATAATATAATAATAATAATATTGTGTGATTAATTGTGCAACTGCAGATAAAAGCTGTCTGACGACTCACTCGATGATTTTCACCAAGCCGAAATTCACTTAAAAGCGAAAGTGAGACCGTCGCATCTGCAGAAGCACAAATATTTCATTCCAAATGATATGTATGCATATATGTATGTACATACTTATGTATTTATACGACACAAAAAATACAAATATTGTTGAATTTTCTCAGCTCATTGCTGAGTGTGAAGAATGTGTACTAATAATAAAAAAAAATGAAAATAAAAAAATAAGGTCAATGCTGCTGAAAAATGCCGAAAATGACAATTACTAAAATTTTCTTTCAGCAGCTGCTGCAAACGAAGAAGACTAGAACATGCGTGGGGGCCAACAAACTAAGAGATATATATACATACATACATACATATGTATGTATGTACGTACATCAGTATGAGTATTGTGCACACGTACATACACATTTGTGTATATGTATTGTGCCTTGCTACGTATATTATTTACGAAATAATTGCGCATTTACGTCATGCATTTAAAAATGATTGCGAGTAGATAAAGTACACACATACTCATCAATGTATGCATGTTTTTTATGTGTATGTATGTATGTATGTATGTACGTATGTATGTACATACACGCACACGTTGACAAAATTGGCAGCAAGCGTCCAGCTCCCTTCCATGAGGAACAATGCCTTTTTAATTAATTAAGAGTAAGCGAGACAGGAAGTCAGCCGAGAACAATAAGAGTATCGCCGCTGAATGGTAATCGAAAATGGTCACACCATCGATAACATAGTTCAATGAACTGCTATCGATAGAATGACTCAGGCACCTGTGGCTACGCCCAAGAAGTTCCTTCTATTTGCTTTTGTTTTTGTGTTAGTCATAATAAATAAAAAGTCAATTCGATTATTATTTTTATGAGCAGAATTTGTTTCATGCTCTCGTTTTTTATTTCAATAGTATTAAAGTATCGTATTATATGTTTTTTATTTTCTCTTTCTGTTTCTGTTTTTGTTTTCGTTTTTTTTTTTCTTTTTAATTTCATATTATTTTCAATATTTATGCATTCATTCTTGTTTTAGCCATGAATCTTTGTTCTGCTTTTGTTGACGCTTGTACGTAAAAATGTTTCACTTTCTTGTGGGTGCGGGGGGTAAAAGAGATGCCGAAAGGAAATAGGACTTTTGTTTAACTAACATGAAAAGCCATTTAATTTTCTTTAATGTATATTTGTCGTTTTTCATTCATATTTGTATATATATTTGATTTGATTTCAAATTTTGAATCGCATGCATGCATGTAAATGTTCTTTTTTCAATGGCAAAATTCTTAAGTAGAACTATGAAGGATTCAGATTCAGCAATGAATGTGTTCCTGAAAGGATGCTTAGCGCAGCACAACACTGGCTGGCGGTCGACAGAGAAACAGTGTTGCACAGCGGCCAAAATGTACGAAATGCCATTCGCCCCTGACATTCGATTTCGATTCGACCATTTATCGATGAATATTTTTTTATTTTTTTTCTTAGCGTTTTAGTTTTTGTTTTTTTTTTTCGTTTTGTTTTGTATGAATATATCAAAATTACAAACATGAAAAGCGCATACAAAGAGAGAGGATATTTATGCATGTACGTAATGTATGTATGTATGCATGTTAATATGTATATGTATGTATGTATGTATGTATCTATATATGTATGTATGGCTAGATGAGACGGTTGGAAAACGGAATTTGTGTGCGTGATAATGCTGTTGCTGTTGTTGCTGTTGTTGTTGTTGAAGTTGTTGATTTTTTTGTTTGTTTATTTCATTGTTTAGAACCCAATAATGAGAATCGCTTCAAATATGGCTAAAATGCTTGATTTCATTCGTTGAACTTCTCATTATTTAACAATACACATTTCTCAAAGTTCTCTCTTGTATATATTATATATAAATAAAAAAGGCTTTAGCTGTTGAGGCTGATATTCATTTTGTTTCGTTCTCTTCTTATGTAGGTTGCATCATGAGTTTTTATTTGTATTTTCCCTGCCACATAAAAATAGAGCTTCGAGGTTCTCCAAATAGTTCACATATATAAATATACTATATATAGATGTATTCATTTATATATTGGTTGGTATTTTCCCGTGTATACTCGCTGCTTCACAGATCGACCCGACCGACCGATCAATCGACCAACCGACCAACCGCCCGGCTCATCCCTCTTCTTCCCTGTCTCTGCTACTGATACTGCTACCGCTCGACCTTATCACCTTCCATTTCTCAACGCCCTCGCTCACTCTCACTCTTTCTCACTTCTATGAGTGTGTGTGTGTTTGTGTGTATGTATGTGTGCAGATCTGTGTTATGGATCTGCGTATATATGTATCTATATGTTGC
>JBANCZ010000876.1:0-27526 GCA_037040025.1 Sphaerogastrella javana | reverse complement strand
CACTAAGACTCATTCTATGAAATGTTTATTGAGTTGGCATTGCGTTGGTTTGTGCCATGCATAGATAAATATGCAATAGAAAGAGAGAGATAGAGAGTGAGATGGATAGAGAGAGGGAATGAGAGAAGGAGAATGTAAGAGAGAGAGGGGTAAGAGTGAGAGTGGTAGATATAAAGATAGATGGTGAATAGGATAGTAATGCATTCTATAGAGTGTTGAATGTTGCCTTTGCTGGTTTGTTGACCTCGTACAACCAACCTACACCATCTCTTTCCCACTCTGTCTTTCTCTCTCTCTGTCTCACTCTCTCTTTCTCTCTCTCACTCACATTCATTCAGTGTATTGCGCCAACAAAGCGTAGTTTCACTTACAATTAAATGACGTCGACGACATTTCAGCAATTGTTTGCCACAAAACGCAACGGGACATCAATAAAAATGAGACCCTCGGGTGTGAGTGCGAGTATGTGTTTGTGTGTGTGTCAGTATGAGTATATGTATGTTTGTATTGGTGTGCATATGTTTTGTGGTTTACAAAAAGGCCAGCGATCGGTCAATGTGCCAGTTGCCCGCATCAACTGGCAATCAAAGAAAAAAAATACTAGAAAAAACACAAGAGAAAAAGAGGAAGGAAAAATAAAAATCGCTTAGAGCTCTCTTGCCTTATGCAATGCATCAGCTGCTTGTAGTTCATTGCATGCTTTCATTTGATTGAGTTATTATTACAATTTGCATAAGCAGCAATAACAAACAACAACAACAACAACAACAGAAAATAAATAATTTAAAAAAAGCTCATTGTGCGCTGCCACTCTAATTAGACAGGCAAAGCGCCACACGTGTTCCCCTCTCTCTCTCCCTTCCACCCTTTCTCACTCTCTCACTCTATCCCTCCCTCTGCTTCTTCTTCTACCTTCTCTCTCTCTCTCTCTCTCTTCCTCATGCCACTCACTTTCGCTTTGAGCAACGCTGCAAGCATTGATTGCATTAGACGGCACAGTGAGTGCCACAATTAAAGCAACAGCCAGGCATAAATAAATCAATTAAATGAGGCAAACGATCGCCTTTTCTATGGGTGCAATATACAAATAAAAATAATGATAAAAATTTAAGAATATAAATATAATATGAGTGCAATTAGACAAAGAATAATAATAGGATTAGAATATTAAATAATAATATTAAAATGAGTAAAATATTAAAATACAAATAATTACTGTATCTTCGGCAAATTGTTATTTGAATAGAATTAAAGGTTTAATAGAGAGAGACAGTGTTTATTATAGCTTTCATATGTATAATGCCGTGTCGTCTATGATCTACTGATTTGCCTTCCACTCTTCCAACACTTTGTTTTCATGCATTCGCTTTCATATGCGTGAAATATGCACTGTGTACCATGTAATCGTATAATTGCCAAATTTCCTTACATTCTTCATTCACACATTTCGTCTTGCAAGTTCACTTCTCTTCAAATTAATCTACATTGGTTTTCTAATGCAGCTTGCATGCAACCACAATAGGCTCATTGAGGTAGAGCATTTCAAATTCGTTGCTTTCGCGCTCACAGCTTTACACATACGCAGCAAGAGTCACCTATACATTGAAGCATAAACAAAAGC
Source organism: Sphaerogastrella javana (assembly GCA_037040025.1). Taxonomy (NCBI): domain Eukaryota; kingdom Metazoa; phylum Arthropoda; class Insecta; order Diptera; family Drosophilidae; genus Sphaerogastrella; species Sphaerogastrella javana. The sequence goes on along the minus strand of JBANCZ010000876.1, from coordinate 25,905 downwards.
AAGCAAGGAATTAGAAACTGAAGCAAAACACATTGACGCGCCTGTTAATCAAGTGAGAGAAGGAGAGAGCGAATGAGATAGAGTGATGTGCTGTCGCATGTGTTATGCTTTTCACACTGAAGCTTTTGCTTCTTCTTCGATTTACGTACCTGCGCGTTTGTATGTGTGTGCATACGCACTGTGCTCATTCACACATACGCAGCGCTAGTCACCCACACATGCGCATACATTCAAGCAAAACAAACGAAATCAAAGCAAAAATGAAAACAATTGTCGCCTTAATTTGATTGGCGAGAGCGAGAGGAAGCGAGTTTGTGTTTACTGCTCTCTCTTATTGCCCTCTCATATTATGAGCGCCTGTTGCCGCAGTTCTGTGCTTTACACAGTGACTGCCTGTTTTATGCATTCTTCTTCTTCTTCTTCTTCTTCTTCGTTTTATTGCACGTTTGCTTGTGTGTGAGTAGTTGACGAAATGTATATGAACAAAAGATACGAAGCATAGAAAGAATTTGAACTGATGCGCTGTTTGAACTACAGTATGTGGGAGTAGGATAGATTATTAGAGCTCTCTAATATGATGTGACGTTTGTAGGTATTTATGAATGATTGCATGTATGTATGTATGTATGTATGCATGTATTTTTGCATGTATGTTTGTATGTTTGTACGTAATTTTTGTCCATAGTTGCTTTAATTTGAGTGTCAGGTGGACAGATCGACAGATCAACAGATGGACGGTGAGACTATCGACGATGTCTGTCTTTCTGAGTAAGAACACATTTACATACAGTACTTTTCTACTACCACTACTAATTGTAGTAACTACTACTACTATAATTTCTACTAATATATTATCTATTATAATAACATTTCATCTATTTGTCTATTTCTATTATTATTTCTACAACAATTTCTACTACTATAACAACTACTGTCACTTTAATTACAACTATTTCTATTACCATTTCTTTATGTTAATATATAGACTTATTATTTAAAGCAAATTTTAAGAACATTTAAGTCTTTTTTAAATAAATCATTTTTGTGCCATCTCTAGTTACAACTTGACCCCTCTACTGCTGCACGCCCATGCCCTCATGTTGGATTTCGCAATTTTGTGCATATTTTATGATTGACACAGTGCAACGCGTGCGTCAGTAGGGAGTGATGAGAGAGGGGGAAAAAGAATGGAGATGGAACAAGAAAGAGAGTGGGTTAGCGAGGGAGTGAGCGTTGCGGTTTCCGGTTGTCAGTTTTGGTCCACTCCAGTCCAGTGGTCGCTGCTGCAGTCTACGTGCAATGCTCTGGTTTCATTTCATTTCATTTCGTTTCATTTCGTTTCGTTTCGTCTCATTTCGTTGTTGTTGTTGTTTATGTTGTTGTTGTTGCTTTTGCTTTGCTTTGCTGCACACGTAAATTTATGTTTATTGACGTTTGTCAACAATTTATTTAAATTTATTGTGACAGTTTCTTTTTTTCGTGTCTGCCTGACAACTGAACAACTAACAAACACACACACGCACACATATACAGAGTGATAACAGTGTGTGTGTGTGTGTGTGTATGCCACACACATCTTGATGTATTAATCGAGGGTAGAGGGCATATAGATATACTGCTATATAGCAACAGTAGTTGGGGGCGTTAATCATGCGCAGATGATCAGATGTTTGTTATGTTATCATTATTATATCTTTTTGTTTTTGTTTATGATTGTTTTGGAATTTTTTGGGTATTTTTTTTGGAATTTTATAATATGCAGGTGGATCAATTAGCATGTGCATCAGGCTATGAGGGAAACAAGTCTAAAAAGTCAAAAAAATAGTTATAGCCTATTGATCATATGATCTAGGGAGAGAAGAGAGAGAGAGATAAAAACATAGAGAAAGAGAGAGAGAAATATAAGAGAGGCGTAGGCTACATGCTTTATAGAGGGTCTACATTGAGTTTCCCTATGTTTTCAGCACAATTAAGTTATATCAGTGGCTAATGAGGGTTTCACAGAAAAATCATTTATAATATTTATGCATTGTTGTAAATTATTAAAGTTTGAACGACTAAATGGAGTGGGTAGTAAATGTGGAAAATAAGGCTGTGTAAAAGAAAAAATTACAAGAAGATATAACAGAAAACTATTCGATATGTGTGCATAAAGTAAAAATAGGTGGTCCTAAGCCCTCATTAGGAGTATAAAAGAAAAATAACACTAAATGCAAACATATAATTCTACATACTAAAAATTGTTTATAGTAAATTGAAAGAAAGATTTCTTTGATTTAAAAACAGTATACATACCATATATTCGAATATATTTGTATAATAATGATAAAATGTAAAATTAAACCTTGAAATTGTTTATGTAGATTTAATTCGATTAATCGAAATGGAATTAATTTTGTTTTAAAAACAATTTAAATATATTTATCCTATAACTATATACGTACAAACACATACAAATTATAATAATGTGAGCGTTAAGATGGGTATACAAATTGTTTATAGAGATTTAATCAGATTATTTGAAATGAAATTCCTTTGACCAAGAAGCAATTTTAATGCTCGAATTATTATAGGACTTATAAACATATGAATATATTTAATATATATCCATGTGTGTGTACCCATGCTACAAATTGCTTTTCAGCTTATCTACAGTCCACAAATTATATATCTATATGAACTTTAGTACCATGACTAAGCCAACATCAGTTGAGCATTTTAACTGTTTCCCAGGAACTAAAAATTGGGAATTGGCAACTGGAAACTAAAAACTGAAAACTGGAACTTTGCAGACCAGGTCCAGACCCATCATTGATGACTAAACGAAATACAAAAAAAAAAAATAAATAAATAACAGCAAAAGTTTAGTTTAATTCCTTGTGCATTTAATTTATTGTGGCCTACGGCGTCTGTGCTCCAAATGAAGCCAAGTCGCATATATAAAATATGAAAAAATAAAAAATAAATAAAATACAACCCTTTTCTTTGGGTTAAATTGTATGTGTTTTTTATGTATTTTTCGGAATGGAGTAGACTTGGTCATTGGATTATTTACGTGTGCTACGGCAAGGTAACCTGTACAGGGTATGCTGTCCGTTTGTCCATTTGTCCATTTGTCCGTCTGTCCGTCTGTCCGATGCGGTATGTGCAGAGACTACAAAACAAGCGCAAACATAAATCATAAGCCTCAGAGCCGGCGAGTTACCCAGGAAAAAGAAGCTATAGCTAAAAGCCACAAATATAGCTACAAGAGAGCAGATATACAGCTATGGGATACAGATATACAGATATATAGCAAATGGCAGTCAAAGTTTTTAACAAGCATTTAACGATTTAATTTGGCAAATACAAAAAAAGCACAAAAAACGAACAGAAAACGAAAAAGAAGCAGGAAAGAGTGAAAGATAGAAAGAGAGAGAGAGAGAGAGGTCGAATGAGGGAGATTTTTCTGTGAAAACTAGCAAAGGGTTCAAGAACTAACCAACGTATATTTATGGGTTGCAGGCGCAACCTTGCCAGCGTACCAAATACCAACAACAACAACAACAACAACAAAATCGAAAGATATTAAAATAGAGACCAAAAAAACCCCGTAAGAGGAGCTGGAAACGCGACTGGGGAATTGCTAACTGCGGCAACTGTTGGCAGTGCTCTAACCTCCATATGCAAAAGTGCCCCAAAAGGATTGAGGGTTGCCCCAACCTATACCCCTCTCTCCTCCATCTCTTCTTCTTATTCATCTCCTTTAACCCCTTGTCCTTATCATGCAGCATATGTGTGCGACTGCTGAACTGCCGACTGCAAATGGAGCACATAAATTATATTCCATTCGATGATATTTGCGTTTTGCTGCTCTTTACTTAAAACCGAACACAGACAGAGAGAGAGAGAGAGAGAGCGCGCGAGAGGAATTGGGATAAGGGATATGGTATAGGGTTCTCTCTCTGTGTGGTATTATACTCACACTATTTGGGTAGCTAAACTCTCGAATAGGACAGGACGTGCGGACATTGGCTATAGCGAGCAATTTTTAAGTTTTTCAACTTTGGCACAGTCAGCAATTTGCTCTGCCCATATTTCTTCAGACTACGCAAACAGTGGAAGGGGGGGAAAGGAAGAAAGAGAGAGAAAGAGAGAGAAAGAGAGAGAAAGAGAGAGAGAGAGAGAGAGAGAGAGAGTGGGAGAAAGAGGGCAATAGCTATCATAAATATGTACACCCGAAAGTGTCATTTTGTCATTCTATGCAGCATAGAAATTACACACATATTTCTACAACAAGTGAGCATGAGTGTGCATGAGTGTTTGTGTGTGAGTGTAAGTGAATGTAAGTGAATGTGTGTGTGTGAACACACATGTAGCTGTAGCAATTTTTTTAGTGTTGTTGCTGTTTTTATTGCTGCTGTTGCTGTTGCTACTGCCATTATGGGACGCCCAAGCAATTTAATATACAGAACTGAAAGGGCGGACCCTGGGAACTTTAAGTGATATTATTATATTCAAAATTTATAAAAATTCTCAACAACAACATCAACAACATGAACATCAAAAACAGAAGATGGAATATTGAAAAACACCAGAAAAAAAGAATGTTTACAGCAAAATGCATTTAATGAAGTTGTTTTTTTTTTTCTTTATGCGTTTGTTTTTTACTCTAATCGAGCAGAAACAACATTTCTATTAAAGAATTTTCGAATTGTCCATGTAAATAAATAGTCTGGAAATTGTTTGTCAGCACGCTATATTAATCAAAGTCAAAATGTGTGCAAAAAACGAGCGTTAAAAAAAAATGAAAAAGCATGCGAATACAAAAAAAAAAAGAAGTAAAATGCTACAATTAAATACAATAACAGCAACAATGTTAATTATTAAGAGCCTGGCAAATTGCCGCAGCATAATTAATTGTGCAGCAAATTTGATTTTAATGCCGCATTACGCATCGTTCAGTGTCCAGCTATCAAATTTCATTCGGTCACCATGCGGATTCGTTGAAATGAACCTCACACAATCGTATGTGTAGATGGTGTTCGTGTGGAGTAGAGTTCACTGTACTGCAAGCTAATTAGTGACAGCACATGCAGACAATTTTATCATTTCAAAATGCTTTGGGGTTGATGTTAATGTTTCAATTCCATATTGACGACGATATCGAATTTTAAGTGATATCTGCATTATTTTTTATACATTTTATTTTGATTGCAGTGTATGTTTCATTGAGGTACAATTTAGTCGGTATATATGCTTACTTTTTTCTCTCCTGAATGAGCTTAAAGTTGATCCACCTTACGTATGCGCAATATATTTTTAAAGTGTCGATTTTGCTAGGAGAAGTTTCTCAAAACAGTAGGAGCTTGAAGGGCTGCCTGTCCCGGCCAGAAGTTGACTGTAAATTGCATTTGTTGCTTAAAATAAAAACAATAAGCGGCAAATTGCAAGTGGCAAAAGGCAAAAGCCAAACTACAAAATTGCCAAATAACTGGCAAACTACATAGCTTCACACAAATATAAAAACAGGCAGCTCCATACACACCGAAAGTGTAGACTGAAAGAACTTTAAGGGAACCTGCCGAACAAGACGAGCAAAGACCAAAAAGTCGAGTGCAAGTCTTACAGGCAACGCTGCCTATGAATGAAAAACAAACATTTGCACTTGATCATTGTTTAATTTTTTTGGTATAGTTAGTAAGAATTTTTCTACTTTAGGATTGTAATTAAAATTTCCAACAAATTCTAGCTACATATTTGTGCAAATTGGGATGAGTTGTTGTCCGAAAATTTCAACTACTTGATGTAAGTTTGGCTGATACATTTGCATACTAAATAATTGTTGATGTTTTCATGTCTCTATCGTATAATCTTTAAACTTCAACTCTATGGGACTCTTCAGATTTAGGGCACATGTAAAGTATACATATTATATTACTTGACTTTAAGACATTCAGATATATTTCTATCAATTTCGACCACATCGAACTACATTGTCAAGTTGTTATCTGTATTAATATTCGGCTATAAGGATCAATTAATCCTTGTGTCTGAACTTATAAATCATATGATTTGTTCATTCAGTTTCAGTGATTTTGTAGGAAGAGTGAATAAATATAAGATTAATACGGCTGCTGTATTTATGTTGACAGTTGGTTATGGTCTTAGCAAAGCCTGATGGAATAACAAGTTATCCAAACACACATATACTATATATCAAATACTAATAAAGTCTTTGCGACAGCCACATTAAATGTCTGCAACAACAATTAAATGTCTAACAACAGCAACAACAAATGCAACAAATGCAACAACGATAACAATAACAGACGATGAAAAGACGTGCACGTTTTGTTTTCATACGTACACTGCACCCCATTCAAAATGCGTATAGGGTATTATGAATTTGTGCAAATGTAGGCAAACAAGCAGACAGACATACAGATAGACAGACAGACAGACACACATATAGACAGGTAGACTGACTATAGGTGTATCCATCTGATTTATAAGTTCTCGATATGAATGAATGGATGACGCCAAAGATAGTACGCCTTTCTCCTTCTTATGCAATATAGTTATTGTGCCATTGTGGGGCTAGGCGTAGTGTAATTTAGCATCGGCTACCGACTCGACTGTAACGTCATGTTATATTTATGTCTTGTGTTTGCAATACTTAAAAAGCAAAGCAGCAAAAGTTTCAATTTCTGTGATTGTTAAATTTCTACACGCGCACCAAATAAAAATAAAGATGAACAAATATATATATATATACTATATATATATAAATATATATATATATATACTATATACTATATATAAAGTACACTTGTAGCGCCGGTTATCACAGTGCATGCAAGATGTGAATGACCAGCGTCCATATCAACAATGCAAGAGCGTTGCAAGTTGAGATGGCTGACATGACGGTAAATGGGTATGGTACGGGTTTAGTGGCCATAGCTGCTACTAGTTCGAGTACTGCTGCAACAATATCATGACAGCTGGGTGTGTATAGGGTATAAATTGAACTAATCGGGTATAACAGGCACAACAATTAGGCAAAAATTCAATTTGAAAAGAGCATTTTAACGGTTTGATTTGTGCAGAAGTTGCATGCATTAAAGTTTGAAAGATTTTCTATTTAGCTATTGAAATGCAAGGTTTTATTAGTTTCTAGATTTCCATTTTAATATTTTGTTGTTTTTTTAAATTATTAAATTAAACAATTTTAATTGTTAAATTAATTGTTAAATTGTTAAGTATGAGTATTTGAAGAGCCTTTGTAAATTTCTTTTTGATTATTTAGTAACTGAAGAAAGAGTTTCTCTTCTGCTGTCTTGTTAATTTATTAACTTTATTAATCTAATATTATATAATTTGATTCAAGATACTTTTAAACCTTTATAATTAATCATTAGCCAGGGCATTTGGTAGTCCACCTAGTGAATATAAAGTACTCTAACTGTTTGCAACTTGTATGCAACATTGACTGTGACATTGTCAGCAGTGCACTTGTCGTAAGTTGAACGTGATCATAAGTGTCTGTTTGCATGGTTATGGCTGTAGTTGTTATTGTTTGTTGTTTTTGATGTTGTTATGTTATAGTTGTAGTTGTTGTTGTTGCTGTCAGTATTATACTGTCGTCATCATCATCATCATCGTTGTCGATGGTGATGTTAGTTGCTAATGCGTTATTGTTGACGAATTTTCAATACTTCGATTGAATTTGAATTTGAACTCGAATTCGAATTGCCGCACAGGTTCTAATTTAATCAAGATTGTTGCCACAGTCAGTGTCAGTGTCAGAGTCAGTGACAGACTTTTGGTGAAAATAAAGGCAACAACAAATGTTTATAAGTTACAGTACATATAGTACATAGTACATATATCGCACAGAAGGTTGATTGCAACCGATGGAAATTTAATTGTTCCAATAAGCAAGCCAAGTGTCAAAGAAACGGAATTATGATCGACAAATGTCAATTTCAATTAAACGCGCCAAAAATTTGTAAATGCGAGTTCGCAAAAACACAATACAAGAAAGAAAAATCGAAAATGAAATATCAATAAAATGAGATGAAGGTGAACTAAAGACGAATCACAATTGAAAATAAGTCTAAATTGTCTGTATCAGAAATGAAAATCAGGGCGGCCAACCCCCAGCTGAAGGTTATGGAAACGGAGCAGGGCCATCCAGTGCAGCTCAGTCGAGTCAGACAAATCATATGAATCAGACGAATCAGACAAGGCAGTCGAGTTGAATTAGTCCAAGTCCAAGTGGAGTCGAGTTCATTTAAATTGTCTACTATGAAACTATTGAGAATTTCTATTCTTTTTCTGATACCCTGACTGTTGTTGTTGTTGTGGTTGTTATTGTTGTATTTGTTGTTGTAAGTGTTGGTGTTGTTGCAGTTTAAAATGCTTTGCTGACTTGCATTGTGCTCATCGAGTTGGGTGTTTTCGGTATGCCGCTGACAGGGCGTATACGTGATTTCTAAACAGCATTTTGCAGCAGCTCCTCTGACCCCATTCAACTATTACCACCACTGCTGATCACCTTTCCACCAGTCCAACAACCTTGCCACTACTGTCTGCAACTACAGTACAGTATTATTGTAGCCGATGTTGCTGTTGCTGTTGCTGTTGGTGTTGCTGTTGGTGTTGCTGTTAAGTTGTTGCTGCCACTGGCCGATTGTTGGTTAGCCCATTTTGTTGGTCGGGTAAAGCTGGCATCTGGAAGCTGCCTATCAAGCCTTTCAGAAATTAACAATTTCCGTTGCAACTCGTTTGCCTGCCAGCCTGGCTGTTAGCCTGGCCAAGAGCGTGGCTGGCTGGCAATTGGTGAAGCCTGTTTGTTATTAGTTATTAACATGATGTTCGCCTTGTTTGCTGGTGCTGTCATTGACTCTTTTCTATAAATTATCAATAATTGATGTGTACGCAGCGGATATCGGGCACTCACACTCACATTCACATTCACACACATAAATGAAAACAAAAACAACAGAAAAAGCATTCAAACTCGTATTCAAAGAGACATTTGTCCTGCTCCGATTCGACTACGAGTCAAGTGCCGCTGTTTGGTGTTCAATGTTTGATGTTTGCTGGCAAATTCATTTGCCAAACGCATACAAATCGATTGCTCTTGATTTATTGGCCATGATCTAATATTGAGCAAACAAGAAAACCCATTTAGCGACAGAAACAGGAATAAATAAACCACATCACACGACAGATACAACACAACAAATTCAAAATTTAACTCTCTTTGAAAACCCCCCGCTGAACAACCCTATTCACTCGTACAACATGAATGTGGAATGATGTCAAATGGCGCACATAAATTTAATTGAATTAGCGATTGAAAGTCACCATCAGAATCGGTGAATATATCTATACCCATCTGTCTTTATTCGCCAAATATCAAGGGGTTAGGGTACTGCCTGTATCGGCTCTGGCTAATAATAGGTAAATCAAAAATTGACACTTTAAAGTCGAAAGACGCAGTCTAAGGCATTCGATGAAATGTATCACCAGTTGGAGACGAAGATAAAGAGAGAGAGAGAGAGAGAGAGAGAGAGAGAGAGAGAGAGAGAGAGAGAGAGAGAGAGAGGGAGAGAGAGAGAGAGAGGGAAAGAGAGAGAGAGAGAAGGGAACACGTTTTGGCGTTATAGTGTGAACAAAAGTTAAATGAACTGTACAGATAATGATGATGTAGCCATGGATCATGATGTTATAGCCGATGATGACGATACGATGATAACGATAATCATATCGATGATTATCGCGATGACGATGAGTGTGTTGTGTGTGTGTGTTGTACGTGTTGTTCGTCTGGTATGTGCACTTCTGTGTGAATGTGTTGACCATGACCAACAACCTGACGGTGCTCGAGCAATTCATTTACACAAATACTCGTTTCGCATTCTAGAAAGTTAATATGCATGTGACTGAGATGTCTACACACCTATATGTATATACATGTACATTGTACATATTTTGAGTTCATTGTGTTCCATTTAATTAAGGATTAATTAATTAATCAAAACCATTGTGCATGCATATTAATTCGACATATGTTGCACACGCCAAAAAGCTAAGCAAATGCCACTGAAATTAATCCACTTTGATGTCAACCGAGTGTTTTTAGAGTCTGTACTTGGATTGCTCAAGGGTCTATTAAGTTAGCTCAACCCCAGAAACGTTTAATTATATATAATATATACACATATATATTCCATGCATTTCTACAAACATAGACGGAGAGTCCTTGCTCTCGCGCAACATTCCGACTGTTCGCTGTTTTTCGACTTAAGCTTATTACGAACAGATTGCATAGAAGTCTTCACTCAACATATTAAATATGAGTATGTATACAAATATATATGTATAATTGAATGCATGTGAGTGTGGGTGTGCACTCATGTGTGGTCATCTATTATTCATGCCAACCAATTTTGTCTCATTTTTAGCTATCCTCTTCTTAGCGACAAGAATTAAATACTCCCACACAAGCTTGGCTCTCTGCTCATGATTATACTTATATACTTATTCGGCACATTCGTAACTATACTCATGTATTCATTCTTGAAGCTAGTCACACTTTTGCTCAGTGCTAATTGAATTTGCCCACTGTGCTGGTTGGCTATACAAGTGTCTAATAGGCAAATTTATTTAGCTATTCTTCAATTTAATTTTGATTTCTATCACATTTCATGCTCTGCACAGTCGGTCATACATACATACAAATTCACACATATAAATATAAATATATATATTTTATTTTGAGAGCTCTGCCTTATGTGAATTCAATCGAATCAACTGAATACCCTGCATATTAGTTGATCGTCACATATGCTTTGTTTTTACTATACATTTTTTATAATATTTTTAGGGTACTACATATTTATTTATATATATTTTTAGCACACTTATTCGTATTTATAGAAATAGTCTTGTAATTGTTAAATTTGAACTTATAGAATAAGAGAATTTCAATAATTGAACTTAAATTAATCATATTTTTGGGCATAAGTATATAATTAATACCAAATTATAATGATTTTCGACATGCTTTGTGCAGGGTATTAAATTGTCGGGTGCCGTCCCTACTGTTCACTGCGTTTTGTATAGCTTTTGAACACATTTTCTACCGCTTAATTTTATGTTTAACTGTATTTTTTTTTCATTTTTTTTTCATTATTTTTTTGGTATTTTTTGTTGTTATTTTTTTGGTGTTGCTTAAACTTTGCTTTCGACCGGCGATTTTTTCATATATTTCATTGTAAACGCCACGCCAGCGAGAAATGTATAGAGACTCTCTGTGTGTGTGTGTGTGAGTGTGAGTGAGTGTGTAAGTGAGTGTTAGTGAATGTGTGAGTAAGTGTGAGTGTGTGTTTGGGTGCGTGTGTTTGAATGGCTTGCATGCGTGAAACTGCCGGCTTAATAGTCCGACTAGACTAAACTGAAATACTATAGTAGCAACATCATGAGTTTCCGTTTGATGTACTGTCTGGAGTATGTTTTAGAATATCTCAGTCGCTGTTCATCCATATCTGAATTCTGGCACCTTCCTCCGCCCCGCCATAGTTCTCTAGAACACTATCTTTAGAAAGAACAAAGAAAGCGATTACGAGAGAGAGAGAGAGAGAGAGAGAGAGAGAGAGAGAGAGAGGGTGTGTGTGTGCGTGTGTTTAAGTTGAATAAACAGACAAAGGCAAATATCACACATTTTACTTAAGCTCAATTAAATTTAATTTTCATTTAAGCAATCCAACACTGCGAAATTTGTGCATTTTAAAACAGACTACAAACTACAACAACTGCAATCAAGTCAATTCTAAACTTTATCAGTATACATAAGCGTTTGAGTCGGGACGGTGTCCAACTTAATAATAGCTGCGTACAACAAGAGAACTTTTCTATGAGTAGTATTAGAGGCTTTCGAGAATTGAATAGTTTAGATGATGATCTGATAAACTTGACCACAATGACAACGTTCGCGTGTCGGATCAAGAATTTATATAATTAATAAAATGTTTACCACAGCATGTAAAAATGGATGATATAATGAAGCTTCATTTGGAATACAAATAGAATCAAAGAAAAACCCCATAATATTTTAATATTTGGTCTAGTACAAGTTCATATAATTTGCTGTCGTCTATCTGTCTCAATTATCAAAGTTATGGGGTTTGTAATACACGAAATGAAATCGTTAATGATTGACTGTCAGAGAGACCGATATTATATATATAGTATAGTAATGAAATATTAACAAATGTGTAAAATTGCATTTAGTGAAATCAGAAGAAATGGAGAAGGTCAAAACAGAGACAATGCAATAAATCTTCCACTTGAGAATATTTAAATTTCCGCTAGAACTTCCCGATGATTCTCGCATGTTTTTGCATGAGTTTTATTTTTAGTAATTGAGGTTAGTGCTACATTTGGTTTGGTTTAGAATGGTATGGTAGGGTATGGTATGGTATGGTAGGGTATGGTATGGGTATGGAATGGTAGGGTACGGTATGGTATGGTGGTTTGGTTTGGAAATGATGGGTTTGCAGTATTTATGTCTAGTGCATAACTCATGTGGGTTGAGCATGAGTGTTTTTGCTATTTGTCAGTTCCCATTTTCTCGAGTTCCACTCTCTCATATATACATATGCATATACCCACTCTCTCTCTCTCTCCCACTCTCTCATTCTTTCATATATACCACACCACACAGCTTACACTCACAGTATTTAACTCTTTCTTTAGCTTTTTTTCTCGTTTTTTTCCGCTCTTTCTCTCTTTCGCTCTGCCATTTAGCATTGCGTCTGTATGCAGCTCTTTAAAGTGCTTACTTATACTTAAACCTTTGTATTTTTTTAAGTATGTAGATGCTTGTTTGTTGCTGTTGTTGTGGATGTTGTTGTTGTGGATGTTGTTGTTGTGCCTGTTGTTGTTGCTGCTGCTGTTTGTCGTTATTATTGTTATTGTTATTGTTGCTGGTCAACCTGACATGTGAGCCACTGACACGAATACAAATGTTTTAACTTTTCTGTACTTTGTGGCAGATATTGTTGATGCTGCTGCTGCTGCTGATGATGCTGCTGATGCTGCTGATGTTGCTGCTGTCTCTGCTGCCGCTGATGTTGCTGATGTTGCTGTTGCTACTTCTACTTAAGGCTTCTAGGCACAACACCAAACGAAAGTCATAAAATGGCAATAACAGCAGCAACAACAGCAACATTAACAACCAAAATAACAGCAACAATATTAACAACAGCAGCAACAACATCAGCAGCAACAGCAACAACATGAACAACAGCAACAGCTCATAGACACAACTGGTTAGACATTTAGCAGCCTGGATGGGGGCATAGGTATCAAGGGAAGCTGGTCGCCGCTCTAGCCGGTTTTTTTTTTATATTTTTTATTATTTTACCATTCATTTACACATAGACACACACACACACACACACACACACACATACACAGAAGCAGTCGGCATTTCTCTTAAGCGTATGTGTGTGTGAAAAATGCGCGCCACTGCCAAACAAATTAACAACAACACTTGAAAAAAATCTCCTCTGCATACATACATACACGTTCAGAGAGCAAGAGAACCAGAGTTAAACAACAACAACAAAAAAAAGGTTAGAAATTGGAACAATGACCGCCAAGTGCTGCCAACATCAGTGTTGCTGCTGCTGCTGCTGCTGCTGCTGCTGATGTTGTTGTTGTTGTTGCTGTTGCTGTTGTTGCTGCTGATGTTGTTGTTGCCAATGTTGCTGCTTTAGTTGTTGCCAACGCCCGCGCTGCAGTTCATTCACACATTTTTTTGTTGTAACTATTTGAGAGCTTGCATTACCAGCTACCAGGGAATCCAACCGAAACCATTACAGTTATTTTTCACCATTTTCAACCAATCGAAATTCGCAAATCGTTATCGATATACATATGTGTTAAATCGATAATCAATCAATTTGCATCGCTTAATTCCAAATGAACAAAATTCATCTTTGGAGCCTACATATAATACCGAAAAGTCTATAATACAAATTTCCTTATAATGGTATAAAAAGAACCACAGAGAGGAAGAGACATACAGAAAAAGAAAGAGAGAGAGAGAGAGAGAGAGAGAAAGAGAGAGAGAGAGACGGAGGGAAAGAGAGAAAAAGAAAAGAGGCAGATGACAAAAGACTGCGCTAGGCTTACTAAATCTTACCAAATCTAGAGGTTAGCGTTAAAAAGTTGTTGCTGATTATACATATTTTCCTTTTAGGAGGTTTCAAAACTTTTGAAATCCCACTAATTTCTATGTTCAGATGTAAATAAGAATACAATGTCTCACTGCAGTATGATCCTAACTGTTAAGTATCATTCTGCTGTCGCATTAAAATACGTTGATTATTAAACTTCCATAGGGTGCTTCATTGCTCTTGTTTGTTTAATTGTTTTGGATGTTTGGGGTCTTCCCGGTAATAGCATTTGATTTCAGTGATATTTATTTGTTACTTATATATTGTTTATCAACTAACAGAAATTAATTTAAACAAAATTAAATTGAATTAAATTTCACTCGTAAATTAAATGATTTATTGCTTAATGCGCCCCTTTTTTTTATATATTCTGAGTATGTTTTATAATGATTATTTTGTAGCATTTTAATTAAAAATTGGTTTATTTTATTTCTTGCGTAATTTCATCGCATTATTAAAATAATGGTAAATTGTTTGCATAATCTGCGTGTATGAGAGCACAAAATGAACAAGTTAATCCGTATTGGAGCTCTAATGACTAATAAATGCTCTTTAATCTTGTGTAATAAGTACTATATTTATTCCGGATTGCATTTGATTGAAATCACAAAGTTTGGTTTGTATTCAAAAATGAATAGAATAGGAATAGGAATAGGAATTAATTTATCTGATTATAAGTAACCAGTGTTTAGTAGTACAATTCGCTCTGATAATTCTCTAATAATTTCAAACCTTGAAGAATGAAACAATACCTGTTTTATCAACTATAAGACAAACTTTATTTAGCTCTTTTGAAAACACCAAGAATATTTTCACTTAAGTTATTATAATCAAACTTAAATTATTCTTGCAAATATGATCAACTTTGGTTTGTGCACACTGAAAAATGTAATAAATGTTGGATAGAAGCTCTAATTTTCAAAGAAGAACTTGAACAAAATCCATACAAATATGTGGTATCAACAGACATACTTATAACATACAATCGTAGACTAGCTATAGTCGCCATAGCAACCCTTTGGATAGAGTATGCCAACTTTGATATGAGTAGAATGAAATATACGTACTATATAACATAAAAATAATATAACTTTTAAGTACCTCAAAAGCTTGAAAAATTTTGTATATTAATTTCCGCGTCAGCTTTATATTTTATTTATTTTTTTTATTTATGAAAAATTTAGCTTTATTTAATTACAAGTACTAAGTAATTACACTCAATTCATTAACTTGCGAGTGAGTTAGGTGGATTTCATTTTTATGGAACATGTTTTGTGGCTAATTCCACATGCTATAGATACGAATGACAGGGCCTATATATAGTAGATTTAAACCGATGATACCGTTACGCTATAGCTCATTGTCAACATGTTTACATTTAAATTTATTTAATTGTAGTCACATTCAAATTGATTAAAGTGTTAGGGTTGTTGCAAAAAGTAAAATAAAATAAAAACAAAATAAAATAATAATAATGTGGACTCTCTGCCTGTCGGACAGAGATTAAAATGTTCACATTTTTTTTTTACTTGTTTTTATTCTGGTAGATCTACACAGGAATTGAACCAGTATATTTATACGGAATTTTAATTGATGCCATATATAATTAAGTATGTATGTGTGAGTGTGTGTGAGTGTAAATGAATGCATTTGTGTCTGTCTGTTTTGTGTGTCAAATGAACGAAGTACTTAATGCGCTTGTAAAACTTTCTCATTTCAAGCTGCATGCATAAATTGTGAGTATTTTGTTTAAAATAATATATTTAGTATGTCCAACTGCAAAAGTGCATACAGACAGATAGACATACAGACAGACAGACAGACAGAAAGACAGACAGACACACAGAGTGGGAGAAAGAGTACAAGAGAGTGATAGGGAGAGTCTGGGAGCGTATACAAAGTCACCGCAGGCCACTGGTCACTGGTCACTGGCCACTGGCCTCTGGTCGCTCTGATCGCTCTGGTCACTCTGGTCGTCGGTCGTCGGTCGTCGGTCGTCGGTCGCTGGCTGCACATTTTGAATTTTGCGGTTGCCCAGAGTTGATTGTTCGTTAATTGGTTTCAATGCCTCACAGCCGCATTGACCGCCAGCCTCAGTTGTCATCCATTTTGTACGTTGTTTGCTCTTTACAGTTTGCAGTTTACAGTTTTGCCGCTGATTGCCGGCTCTTGCTGTATATCTCTTTATATATCTGTTCAACATACGTATAGCTACTGCTTAGCTGCATATCTCCAATATATATCTATATATGTATATAGATGTAGATATATATGTGACAGTCAACACCATCAGCTGACAGTTTTCTCTGCACTTTTGCCAGTCAAACTCTCTTGTTTAGAAGTTCAGCATTACGGACTTGAGGCTTGTGGCTGTCGCTCGGCTTGGCTTGGCCAAGTGTCGTGTGGTAAAGAGAGGGGGTGTTGTGGGCGTGGGGGGAGTTGTGGAAGTAAGGAGAGTAGGTGCTCCTGTAGGTGGGTTTTAATTACCTTATGCCACAAATCATTCTCAATAATCGCGCATAACTCGAAGATTTTTTATTGTGGCTTTTATTAATGTTATTGTTGATGTTGTTGATGTTGTTGATGTTATTGCTGTTGTTGCTGTTGTTGATGTTGTTACTGCTATTGTTGCTGTTGTTGTTGCTTAGTGAGCGGCTGTTCATTGTTGTTTGCTTTCTCTAATTGGCCGCAATGATTTTGTTAATTGAAATGATGCTCTAGCTATGTAAATTGGCTGTTGCTCTTGATGTTGTTGTTGCTGTTACTATGGTTGCTATGTTGTTGTTGTTGTTGTTGTTGCAGTTGTTGTTTTCATTGTGGTTGTTGTAGTTCTTTTCGCTGTTTATTGTCGCTATTATTAATTATGTTTATTTAGCTCATTTACTCATTTGCTCATTTACAAAGCTATTTTCCACATTTTAATTTCTCCACGGATTGCTCTCAGTTGGCAAATATTTGACATCAAATTGCAATTATGTATATTGCAGGCCTACAGGCATATTATAGAACCGACACACACACAGCGTGAAATTGTGTATGCAACCTGTGCATATACGTATGACCGATGAGACCTCAGATCATAATATTCCTAAAATTTGTATGTGAGTGCAAACAAATCGCTTCAATCGGTTCTAAATTGAACTATTGCAAATACGTTTAAGCCAAAGCCGAGAGAAGTGTTTGAGTTATACTTTCTGAAACGGTTCTAGAGCATAGGTACCCAGCGAACCCTACACAACGTTGTCTGAACCTTTTGTTAACACCCTGCCTCTCCAGCCACTACAATCAGTTCTCGGAATATCTAGGGTGCACAAAAGATAAGTTACACTAGATGCGTGAAGTAGATCTATCTAATTATTGGAGAACTCTTCAAGGTGCTAAACGTTTCAGTTCACTTGCTAAACATCAGAGATTATAAGGTCCTTGCGATGAATTGAAAGTTTACACTACATAAATTTAAACCCTGGCTTAGTTTCTGGATGGAGGCTTTAATGTCCCCTCTTTCCCCTAGCGAGCTAATATCTAGCGAACGTGCCGCAAGAACAAATTGGTAGGAGAACTAGGGGCTTTTAATGGGGGAATGTCCCATACTAAAACCGGGTTTTAATACTTTTCTCGCTATACTAAAAAAAAAAAATAAAACTAAGATAAAAACACTCTCATACACATATATTTGGCGCACATATGCGAATATACAATATTACCAACTGTAAATTGTTGTGGTCCACATTTAATTGTCATGTACGGCAATAATCTTACCAAACAGTTGGAAGCCACACTTTTGGGCTTTTACTCTTTAACGTACTCTGTGCGTTGACCGCTTTGTGCGAACCCTTTTTGAATGCCTTGACTGGCTCAATTAAAGTTGTCTGCATTTTCATGGCAGATCCATTTTAGCACCGCCCACACAAAGCATACACCCCACGTTGCCCTCTATCCTGACTGATGTATATAAATGGCAACCGCAAAAGCCACCGGCTCCACATATCGTACACTCCCACAGCCTGATTAGCCTTTGCTCGCTTTTTGCCTCGATGTTAAGTACTGATATCATGCCTCCCTCTGTCATAGATTAGCCCAACCATCTTCATTCTTTGTTTATCGACACCAACGACACCGCCAAGCATGATATCAACACTCCAAGAACAAATTGACACATGCGCTCATAATATTTACCCACACACACCTGGGTAAACAAGACAACAACCACAACAACCATAACAATGCAATTGTTTTAACGTCTAACAAAACAAGTGAAGTATCAGATATAAATTCTAATATAAATAGACAGAAATTTGTAGACACATTGCCCGAGTTTGAGGACCCAACCGTATGCTTAAGTTCATTGAAAGTCCGGTATTATTTCGCTTAATTGTACTATGTGAATATTCTCGATACACGGTAGTTTTCTACATTGAATATACATCCCGTACAACTGAATGACGTAATTAAAGTCACAAATCAACTTAAATTCACATAATGAAATCATTTAGCATCGATTATAAAAAAGATAATAAGTACATGCATAAAATAAACACAGGGTTTTCTACGAGCGGCCACTACCGTACCGTATATTTTGCTGTTTTTATTTCTATTACACGATTGCCTATCAAATGCATACCCTGAGGCGTTCGCAGTTGATGTTGGGTGTTTTGCAAACCCTAGTACCCGTACACTGAAAACACACACACACCCATATACACACACTAGTACACAGACAGAGTTCTTTGATTTTAATTGCATTTCCATATAAAAGTGAACGAATGGGAGAGACGGCCACTGACATTCGACTTCGATAATTCAATTGTAAAGCTTCTACGTCGGGTTCCATTGAGCTGTCAGCGAAGTCTGTTAGGCATGCATGGAAAGCATGGGATGGTGGGACGGTGGTGATGGGGTGTGCGACTGTGGGTAAGGGGTCGTGACAAGGGCAGTGTGTAACATTGAATGGCGATTCAATTATTCGAGGTGCCATCCAATAAATGAGTTACGCTTTCATTTTAAAATTGACAACATTTCGGTGACAGGGCGTCGAGGAAAACCCCTCAACGGAATAGGTCGAAAAACCGAATGGACCGATTGCCAGCAACTACATCAATTTATTAACGCTGATCATATTGATTACATGCAAAGTTAACCTTTGCGTGCCTGAATTCAAGTTCGACAATTGATTTCCAATCGAGTCAAGGCACAGCATTTGAATAATTCTCGAAAATCGGTGAACTACCTATTGAAATTCGCTAAAGTATTCGCTATAAATTTTATACAATTAATTATTCTTGTTATTTATATTTACTGAGCTTCTTTTGTTCTTTGCTTGCTATAAATTCTCTTTATTATATTTACATATTTATGCATATACTTCCATGCATTCCAAATGATTGATATTGTATTATGTACCCTGTAATTTCAGAGTAATTATGCCGTTATCTCGACTATGAGCCCTGCTCAAAGCCATCATTCTCGAAATGCAAATGAATGCAAAAATATTAACCTAAACCATAAAACCGACTGATTCAGTGGGCCCCCGTTTTGTAACGATGTAATTGTAAGTATATAGTCCATGAAATGCAGACGGACCAAATCAAAAATATAATTTGAAATATTCTAATTAAATTTTGAAAATGTGATCAGCTAACCAGAAATTGAACAATATCAGTGCAATTGTGAGGCAGACTCCTCACATGCAGTTAAGTGCTGCAATTTCGAATATAATCAACTTGGATTCAAGTATTTGTTCACAAGCACAAACGCAAATGTGCACACAAACACGAATGCGAATACGAATACCAATTCGAATGCGAATGTGAATGCAAACACGAATACATACATGAATTCAAACAAACCCAAACCGTGCAACAAACGCCATGAACGTCGGCTCTACCGCAAACCCTAGGGTTCCAAACGGTGGTTGAGAGGAAGGGCCCGACAGTGAAATAAAGCCAACATGTTTATAGTTTATGGCCCTAAATAGTGCAAAACGCGCAAAACAAAAACACCACCAACAACTACAACAACCAACCACAACAACAACATTTACAATAATCAGTTTTAATGTCAATTATTATTATCAAGCGCCCTCTTTCCTCTCCTCTCTAATGGCACCCAACCACAGACGCACACACAATTTAGTTGAGTGCGTAAGTAGACAACGACCTATGGCTCTCATTGTGAATGAAATGAGTTGGCCTATAATTGGAACCACATTTTAAATGTACCACCAAAAATTATACAGAATATGGAATGCATAAATATCAAAGGAGCAAAATTATTTAAAATTATACAAATAGGTTTTAATGTACAAATAGATGTACAAATTACTTGCATTGAATGTGGAAATATCAAGAGTATTAAATATTTGATTGATTTGATATGCGTGGACCATACATTCAACCATGTACTAACTTAGTTCGAGCAGTTTATTATACTGGGTATAACAGACTGACAGACAGAATAGCTGTCAGATGAACCTGAGTGCGATCAAATCCGTTGATGCTCAGATTTATTCATATTTACCGTTGGGGTCAGTTCTCATTCTGTCTGTGAATATGAAGGGGTTTGTCTGTTTAATAAGGTCTCAGGGTATTTAAACTAATTTATAAATAATTTATCCGCGTAGAAACCTCCCTAACTCCACTGCCAGTATCAAGTAACTATGCAGAATGGGTGAAGGAATGCCTGCACTACTTATGGAATTTCCACAACAAAATAGAACGAGTAAAAATGTTTTAATCGAGAACACTCAGAAATTCCTATAACTTATATAGTGAGTAAAGTAAAAAATTCTTCAACGGCAGTTTATTACTATGGTGCGTATAAGGTGCATATATATAAGTGTGTAGGGTATGGAGTATTTACTTCGATTTAAGTTTTATTCGAATAATTCTTATCTAGCTTAATGCATATTAAAGGCTTTGTAATCGCCTGCATAAAATTTACACATCACTTTTGCACAATTTTTCTGTTTTTGTTTTTGTTTTGATTTTGGTTTTTTTTTTTTTCTTTTTGAAGAGCAGACAATTGGTTTGATGGAATGGAAGTAATTAAAAACTTTTGTTTAAAGCTCTTTTTATCTGCCACACACACACAGAGAGAGTGAGAGAGAGGGAGAGACATACACACATCTTGGTTTTCCTTTTCCTTTTTGTAAGTGACAGTGACAAAAGGCCAAGTGAAAGATGTCACAGATAGCAGCAAGTTATATTTTAAAATGAAAATGCATTTAAAGATCTTCTTAAAGCTGCTCAAATGTTTGCCAGTAAAACTGTAAAACTGTAAAACTGCTAAGAGCAGAAAATGTGACAAACGGACTTCTGGCAGGAATTATAAGCTGCTACAGCAATACAATGACAGAATTATAGGAATAGCAACAAATGTGAATAGAAGTCATCATGAATTATGCACTTCTGGCATGTGTGCAGCCAACTGTGCGTATGCTTGTTGTGACTATAACTAAATTGAATATGTTAATTGAAATACAACTACTTCTACTACTAATGATATAGACCATGAAATATTTCGATAAATGGCATGCAATTAATTATGGATTTCCCTGGAATTTTCATTACCCAAATGATGGAGATTCTACAGCGCCCCCAATGCCGACACCACCGTCTTTCACATCTCCATCATCATCTTCTTTGGCTGTGCGGCTAGTCCGAATAGGGTATATTATGCCAAAATCCAATAATTGGGATGTTGCCATTGCACAGCTGCTAAATTTAAGGAAAACCCATATTTTATACTTATGTGTATTTGACAGTCGGCATGCAAATGAAACTGAAGCTTTCGCTTCATCTGTAGCCCTCTTAAACTGGAACACCGCACTGATGCACTTAACACACACACACACACACACTCACACACACACACACTCACACACACTCACACACATACACATACACAATATGATGTGGTATATGTGTAGGTCCAAACTTGAATGGTGGCCAAGGCAGTGACCGGCTAACGGACAAGATAAAACCGGGTCTAGATATACATAGAAATGTTTTATTTTTTACAGTACTGGCATATCTACTTAGATTTATCACAATGTCAAAAAATATTCTGCAAAAATTTTGTAATATTTAAAATCTATACCTTGTTGGGCGAGAGCTGTGATTTTTCATATTTTTAATAGGATTTCATTTGTAGGAATTCATCAATTTTTGGAAGTAGTAGGCGGGGATGTCCAAAACAGAAAATATTTCAATGAACTTGATCAGGGTATGGCACAGATTACACGCACTCCGACACAAAGACTATCGTAGTGACAGGCTGATTGAATATGTGGTAGATCGAATCGGGTCTCGTCACATTTTGGTGGCGAATCAAATTTTAATAAACCCATTTGCTGGTTAAGTTAAAGGTCTAATAATATGAAATACAAAAACAATATGAAACAAAACATGCAGAAGCCAGAAAAAATATAAATTAAAAAGAGTATATATATATATATATATATTACTAACTGCAGGGCGTGAGCCAATGAACAAAATCGATTTAATTCAGTTTTGTGAAAATATTTGCGTTGCCCAAAGGGAATATTAAAGCTTAATACTGACGAGCAAAAACAAAATGTGGCAGCTTATGCCATATACCATATAAGAAGGGTGTTTTTCATACTATATGGTGTATGGTATATATACTATATAGTGCATGTATACACAAGGGACTCTTTTCCAGCCATTAAATGCAAACAAATCGCCTGCAAAAGGCCTGCACATTCATTGTACTCATACAAACGCCATTGAATACGAACTTTAGTTTAAACTAAATGCATTTTTAATATTTCGCTTAACGGCAATAGTACAACAAATAGTATATATTAAATGCTATACGACTCCGTTCAAGATTAAAATTATTTATTCATTTGTACATGCACTCGGACAAAACTCGCAATGCATTCATTCGATTAACAATTTTCTAGCTACTCATTGAAGTGTTTCTCCATTTTCAATTATTGCGCGTTGCTTTCCAAGCAAAATGCATTGAATAGTACATATAATAATCGTATATGTATATAAATTAAACTGACTAATACAAATCGAGTTAATGGAAAATGCTTTTTTCTCTATGACAGACATTTCACTCAACAAATTTCCGTGATGTTTGTCATTTGATGTCGATCTATCTGCTGTCAACAATTCTATGTGTTGATGGCGAGAAAAGATGTTAAATGACTGGCAGCAAGGGTTTGGGGGCTGTGATGGTGGGTAGGGGAGGAGGAGGGGTTGTTGGTCATATTAAGACTGATATATATGCAATTGCTTCTACACTATTCCATTGTGATGTTCAAGTGACTGCCGGAACCCTAATCAAAAACTCGTTATTGACATTGTTGCCTGATGCTGGTTGCGGATATATATATCTCTCTCTCTCCTCTTCTTCTCAGACCCAGACTGACTGAATGCGTGTGTGCCTGTCCATGCATATCTCTCTGTGTGTGTGTATGTAATTAATTATAAACAATTAACTGTATCTTACTACTAGAAATAAGCATTAGAAGCCACAGCTCAAGTCTATAGAATATTCAATAAAGCTCTATTTTACGGTCAAATTATTCACACGACGCAAGGAAATTGAACAGGATAACCGCATTAATAATTCCAAAATCAGGGTTGATAATCGACAATAAAGACGCAACGCTTAGTAGTAGTGGACAGTCTATTGATTATACTGATTCTTTCGCATTTTGAGGAAGGTAATCAAAATTTAATAGAAACGGTATCTATTCAGGTTTAACACCTATCGAATTACCAAATTTCAGAGAGTTAGCTCGGAAAGACCCTAAGATCTGTAGACATTATGACCGAGAGGTAAGTAAATGCAGCTAAAAAGACTTAGTTCTTCATCCAATAGTATATATATTGCCAGTTGAACAATACTAATAGACCCTTTAGTGCTTTTTAAGCAGCACAAAGCGCACGCAAGAGCAAACAGTGGGTGTAGGGCTGCTGGTGGAGGGGTGCGGTTGAGTGCCTGAACTTTGTCACATGACGATTTCATCGACTGGAACCAAGATAAATGCCAGCCATAAAAAATAAAAACAAACAAACAAAACACAATACTACAAATGAGCGATTACCCGTACCGGTACCCAGAGCCTTTGAGTCTCTGACTCTCAGGGTCTCAGAGTCTATGAAATGAAATATGATTTTGCATTAAGCACATGAAATGTCTGTTTCAGTTAGTTCAGTCATGAGTGAAAGGGGAGGGCGGGAAGAGATTTTTAAAAGTGAGGCACAGGTGAATAAGTAAAGGGTTTTGCATTTGCATTACGAGATCTTAATGCAAGCACACAAACCACAATTATAACACACTAACTAATGTGTATGGATTTCAAAGCATGTATTCGCATATAAACAAATCTACATTAGCTTAAATATAATACGCATAATACGAATCGCATTTATTAGTTCTGACACAACACAATTGAAGTTTCTCCATATCAAATGAGTCGCATCGCATTTCCAGAACACCCTTCCATTCATGGGTATACGCAATTTGCAAATCCCCATATCACAACTGCCATATGCATCTTAAATGGACCAAACCGTTGCAGCTTAACTCCACTTTACTCCATGGCATGCCGTACCCCCAACACCCGAACACCCAATACCAGTACACCCAACACCCGTACACCCAATACCCGTTCACCCAACACCCGTAGACCCAACAGCAAACACCCGTGCACCGTATAAGCCTGGGCTTTGGACAGCTTAACAGCTGATAGGACCCAGCAAACGCATCGGTAAGCACGGCAATAAAATCAAGATAATTATGCGCACAAGTAGCTCTAATTCTTGAAGTAATCACAACCACAACAACAACAAGAACAATGATTCTAATTATTAGACCAACTTTAATTGCATTTGATTTGCAAATCATGAGCAGGCAAATGCGCTCAAAGTTGCAAATATTCACAAATTATGAAGTGTATGCATGCGATTGACCACCACTGTGTACATATACATACACATGTATGTGTATATACATGTATGTATATGTATATATGTAAACTTAATCATTGTGCTCCATGGGTGGAGAGGGGCCGGAACAGGGCTTGGTTCAATGCGGCAATTGATGATGAATGGACGATGTCACGCTTCGTTTTTATCGTTCATCGCATATACGATATACAGTATGTAGGTATATAGATATATAGTATATTATATATGTATATACATATATGTGTCTATATAGTATATGTAACAGTATGGTATAGTATGTATAACTATATTTAAACCAACTTATTATAGCCTTACGGGTCATGCATTTTCATCAAGTGCAGGCTATAATTTGGAAAACTTCACTGTGATTTTATAAACAAAAAAACAATAGGGAAATAAAAAAAATACAAATAAAAATAAATAAAAAAAGAACAAACAAAAAACAGTTTATAGTAAACTCATATAGTGTATATACGGCTATATATAATATACAAATCTTCAAAACATATTAAGCCTTATTATTATTTTAATACATACACACATACACACATACAAACATACACTCATACGCATGCATACATACATTCATACATACATATCTGCATACTTCTATCTCTCTCTATCTCTCTCTATCTCTCTCCTTCTCTAACAATTATATATATATATATATCTATATATATGTATATATATCTCTATGTACCTTTCCCACACAACACATCTCC
>JBANCZ010000875.1:21021-27535 GCA_037040025.1 Sphaerogastrella javana | reverse complement strand
AGACAGACTGCCAGAGAGAGAGAGAGAGGGAGAGAGAGAGAGAGAGAGAGAGAGAGAGAGAGAGAGAGAGCTAGCTAGAGTGTAAGCCATAAGGAACAAAAAGGGGAGAAAGAGAGAGGCTACAGGAGTGCGTTTGCTTGGCTTGGTGTGTGTGTATGGGTGGGTGTGTGGGTGTGTGTCGGTGTGTATGTGTGTGGGTGTGTGTGTAGCCCTTCGTTATTATCCTTACAGAAATTGAATAATGAAAAACAATTGTGTGTGCTTGAGTGTGTGTATCTGTGTGTGTGTGTGTGTGTGTGTTTCTTGACTTCACCAAGCAATTTTCCCTTCGCTCAATTGTTTCTCTCTCTCTCTCACTCTCTATCTCTCTCTCTCTCTCTCTCTGACTCCTACTTGAGCTGCCTCACTCTTTTGTGTGTGTGTTTTTCTTCAATAATAATTTCATGGACAATTTTGCTTTGTTTTATTGCACTGCCTTCCCCTTAGTTCCCACTTTTCATTCGCATTGCCATCTATCACTCTAGACCCTTTGCTCCCTATCTCATTCCCTTCACTTTCTCTATATTCAGCCTCTGTCTCTGTTTCTGTATCTCTACTTATCCTCACTTCCTCCTACCATTACTGCAAACTTGTCCTTATTCTCTTTCTCCTTTTTGTTCGTTATAGACGTAAACTCCCCATTCTTTTCCTTCACCTTCGTCTTCTTCTTCCTCTCCCTTACTTCCGTTCCTTTCCCACACCCCGTCTTTCTTTATTTATTCAATTGCGCTTGGTTTAGTTTCTTGATTGCTTGTCGATTGCCTGGCTGCAGCGCAGAGCCCGGAAAAACTCGTTTGTGTGTGTGTATGTGTGTGTGGGTAGGGGGGAAAACTGCTGGAAAAATTTTGTCGGTTTTATGATACGTTTTTGCCTTTTGGCAACAATTTCATTTACAACATTCGTAATTCATTTCGGGCTTTTGCATATTTAATTGACTTTTATGCAGCCCAAAACTTTACTTTACTTATGTCTCTCCCTTCCTTCCTTCCTCACTCTCTCTCTCTCTCTCTCACTGTCTTCCTCTATCTTTCTCTCTCTCTCAAATTGATTTAGCTTATGTTATATTTATTTAGCAAATTCATTGCATACTTTAAGGAGCAGCGCTTAAATTATTCGTTTATCTAAAAAATTTAAAAAAAAAATTTTTTTTTTAAATTTCAAAATAAACGAAAAGTTATTTAATTGATAACTTTATTAGAGTTTCAAGCATTGCTCTAAATTCAATCAAAATCAGTAGCAAAAAGAAAAAACTTTAAATTAATCTTGATTTAGTTTATTGAGATTTGAGGCTTAAATTTTTAGTAATTGTATTTATAAACCAAAGTTGCAGACGAAGGCATCAGACATTAAACTAAACAAATAGGCTTTAAAAATGAATAATCGATAAAAACGAAATGAAATGAAAACATTTTGCAATAAAAGATTTAAATTAACACCAGAATGGTAGCTAAAAATTGGTAACTCAATCGATTTTATGGTTATATCGATTATATTGTAACTCAATTGATTTAACATTTATAAGTATATCAATTATGGCTTAAAGATATTGTATATCGATCTTGATATTCTCTTCAATCTTCAATAATCTTGAATTTTGAAGAACATGTACAGCCAAAATATGATGTCTTCCTATGCAAGCTTTAATATAGTAATACTTAGTTCATTTAACTTTTATATATCGATACTATCTTAAAGATATCGAGGTCAATTAAATATGCAATCTTCAAATTGTTTTGAATTTTCAATAATCTCGAATTCTGAAGAATATGGAACTAATAGCTAGTTTTATGATATTATTTACAGCCGAAATCTAAAGTCTTCCGATGCGAGCTGTAATACAGTGATAGTAAGTTGATTTAGTACAACTTTGATGTAGTATCTGACTAAGAAATCTGAATAATTGATGCAGCTCTTCAAGGGTTCCTTAAGTATTCACTCGGATGCCTCATTCGCCTCACAGCACACGTCGTTAGACATTACATTTCATACACAAGTAAACGCATTTAAAGACAGAGAAAGAGAGAGAGAGGGACTTGAAGAGCAGTGCACCCTAGCGAGAGCCTTGCGTCTCAGGAGTGCCATTACATATAATTTATTTACCGTACTGAAGGAGCAGCATATACATGAATACATATATATTATAAAGCGGCAAGTAACGCCCGTAGGCGGCAAAAGTGCTCATAACTTCAATATAGAGAAAACAATGCAGGAGCCCAAGCAGAAGGCAAACAATTGCAATTACAAGGAAACAATGTTATAAATATTTTTAAACAAAAACAAATAAAAAAGTACACAGAAATTGCGGTTCAGCAGTTACAAAAACCGATTTGTGTTCGGGCGCAGGAAAAGGGAAAATAAACAAACAAAGCCCTAAACGAAAACAAAGTTGCAACACAAAAGGTAAACAAGGTCTCTGAAGTAGGAGGAGGCGACGGAAAGGAGCAAGGACATATAGACCATCTAGTATACGAATCAGGGTATGAGCCCGTACCGGGTAATTATGGCAAGTGCGCACCATTAGCTTCCGCAAACAGCAACACTCTTACACACAGAGCGGCCTGATGAGGCGCAGCTCAAGTGGAATGAATGAACAGATGTGTTAATATCAAACGCATTTTTATTTTCCTCTTTCGGTTTCTGAGCGGATAAACCCTTTGCAACAGTCCCAGCTACAAAGTCCCGCACCCCTGCCATCGCACATGCACGACCTCAAGCACAATAATTGGGCTACCGCAACAGCAACACCCCTTTTGTGTGCAGGAGGGAGAAATAAAAAAAGGAACCCGTCGCCGCCCTTTTTGCCGCTGGGCGAAACATATGCAACGGTAGCGGCAAATGTGACAGAAGTAGAGGTCCTGAAGCTAGTACCAAGCCATCAACTTGGATCAGCATTAAAGGATTATTGAAGCAAATGCAATTATTTGACAACACTACCCCCTTCTGGCGTCTTAAGGGCTGCAACGTTCCCTTGCCTCGCCTTCGTCTTCGCTATCGCCTGACTGCCTCCTTGCGGCTTCCGCACTATGTCTCAGACGCCCAAAATTCCCTGGCTCTGTGATTATAATAAATTATCAATTATTGGCATTATATATACACACGATTCTATGCTCCCACTCTCAACGAAAAGTGGGCGTTGTGGGGGTGGAGCTGAGGCATTCTCATGCGGCAGACATAATGCTAAACGAATTATGTATGAAATACGCACTACTTGAAATGTGAAACGGGCCAAGTACCGGTATGTGGCAGGAGTTGGTGGGCGGGGCACACCCTATGGGAAACGGCTTATAAATAATTACATTCGCATCTATATTAATATTAATGTTTTCACTATCAATAGTTTTAGGCTTAACCGATGACGAGCCAGTGATTAAGGGTGCATTTTTAGCGATTACCATCAAATATAACATTATATTAGTAGGGTGCTGAAATGTAGACGAAAACTAAGTAAATTAGTTTAGTTAAAGTTGAAAAATTAATTTAACTACGGGGTCTTTTTATTCAACCGATCCAAAGACGAGGTAATCGAATTCCTGCATCTATAGACGAACTACATTTACCAGAGTGGGTCTAATTATACTAATTATATAAACTCTATTTAGGATAAATGTCGAGATTCATAGCTGTCACCAATGCATTATAATCCCATATCTTGAACAGACTACCATAAAAACAAATCTGTTCTATTTCACTCTCTAAGTCCCGATTATTCTTTTTAGCACAATTCCAATTCACATTCATTCACAATTTCCATAGCTTCCGTAATTCTATACGACCTTCAATGTCAAACTGTGGATGCAATTCAAATTTATAATCATTGCAGACACAGAAAATGTAGTTCCGATTTTTTATATTTCTTTTTACAACTCAAAACCTAAGCAAATGCAAATCAAGTCAGAGGAAAAATTGTGAAAATTGCAAATTGTTCTGTGTGTGGAAATTGTAATCATTAGCTCTACAACATTTTGTAGTACTGTGCGGGGGCAGCTGACAATTAGCGGATCTACTTCCACACTCAGAGTTCCTGGATGATGGAGATGATGAAGGGGTTGGGCAGAGGTACGCTTTTGCTCTGTTCTTAAGATGTGGGTGGCAGACACTCGAGCACGTTGCCCACGCAGCTAAAAACTTAACAAGTGAGCGCGTTGCAGTCTAGAGTGATGGAACAGTAGCAGCTCTAGCTAAAGTTTATA
This sequence comes from Sphaerogastrella javana, assembly GCA_037040025.1. Lineage (NCBI taxonomy): Eukaryota > Metazoa > Arthropoda > Insecta > Diptera > Drosophilidae > Sphaerogastrella > Sphaerogastrella javana. The sequence continues at coordinate 23,306 of JBANCZ010000875.1, read as the reverse complement.
TAACCATATATGTAGCTATAATAAAATTCAATTTGCATGCAGTGTTTAAGCATGATACATACTTATGCATAACCTATAGACAGATATGCCAATAAGGTATGTTTTTGTCAAATTTAAGGTCTTTAACTCGTATAATGCCAGAGATCCATACATAAATGTAAGGCAACCCTTTCGTAAATGGAAAAATTCTCGCTTTTACACGATTTAGAACATTTTCATAATGCTATAACATAATGATACCCTTCGTGGTTAAACTTTTTGCTGGGTATAAAGAGATTTGAGAGGCTGAGCAAATTATGCGGCAAGAAAACTTAATGAGGATGCCGTTGCAATGTTAACTAGACACGTTGCAACTGCAGCTGCGGCCTATGCAGATGATGCGGCTATTAAAAACACTTTGGTGGCGTTAGGCGATGACAATGATGCGCTCATGTTATTTCCGGCACAATTAGTGTGCCACTACACTATGCCACACACCAACACACAGACAAACGAGCACACTCACACTCACACACACACACACAGCCCCCTTAGTGGCAATGTTTCCCAGGCGCAACCTGATACTTTGAATTAAATTTTGTTTGGCAAATTTCGATGTCAACTGTCCAACAATGGGACACTTGTCGCAAACACGTGTACTTGTCAGCCCTAACACAATTAGGAAAACCACCCGAAAAGCCACATGAACAGTCGGTTGTCACCTGCCTCCCGCCCTCACCCACACGCCAATCAAATCGAGAGTTTTCAGTGCTCAAACTGGCCTTTAAATGTCAGACAGCAGAGCAAAAAATAAATGTAAAAATAAGAACAAAAATCCACAAAATAATACCAAGTGAGTGAGAGAGCATGAGCGGGGATGCGACTGAGAGAGACAGTCGCGTTGGGGGCGCGGCCTGGGCTTAGCCTGGGATTTCGATAATGGAATGAATGCCAAATATTTTTGATGAGGGTTTCCCAATTTTTTTCACTCTTCGTTTTTCGCTTTTCGTATTTGCAGCGACCGCATTTTGACACATTTTTATACCAATTGCGTAGAAGCTGAAATAAATTTTATAATAAAATTTATTATGTACTACGTTTTCTGCCGGGCCACACCCCGCCAACTTGGCTGTTTTCCCGCTCAGTTGGAGTTGAAGTTTTCTTTTCTTACAGAGGGTTTCGGATTGTAACCTGATATGTTTTTCATTCTCACTGTCAATTTCTGATGCTCGACGTCTGTCGCAGCGTATTTTCAATATAGAAAATCATTTACTTAATATACGGAGATCATACTCTATATGTATATAGAAAGTACAATCTGTCCTGCAAATCTGACTGAGATAAAATGCCTTTGAAGTTGAGCTAATGCGCCAGACGGCCGTTTATAAATGATATTGATTGATAAATAAGCCAAAGAGTAGTCTAGACTTAAGATTAAAGACAGGTTTCGGCAGGTGAATCCCGCGTGCTTTTAATAGAAATCAAATGATGGTAGGGAGTAAATTTTTAAATAAGTTTAGGGGAAAATTTGAAAATGTTAAACTAATAAATATCTTGAGTCTGGGAATGATAAAAGGAACATGACAAAAATTATAATAAATAGAACTCATTTAAAATAAAGCATTAAGAAAATCAAAGCAGTCATTATACTGATAAATCGAATTTAAACCCCTATGGGATTGAGATTGTTTTACAATTTATATTCTAGGTACTTAAGAACAATACCTTCTTCAAATACCCCATAAATGTATACCTTTATTAATATTATACACATCTTTATCTTCCTTATATACATATATGCATATAAATTTTAAGTTTTAAGTTTCCTACAAAATGGTAACTTTTAGATCTTCACAAAAAAGGGACCCTTCCCCTGCGTTTCTCACGTACTTTACTTGTGCCACGCTCAACTTCCCAATCATAACTTGGCCGAATAAGAAGGCAGCTTACAACTCGCCTCCAACTGTAATATTGAGAAATAAATTTGATTTAGTCCGAGGATTGCCACCCACACAGACCAATCCGTAAACCCTCCCACACTCCACGAACGACCAAAGTGAAGTTGACTGCTATTTTTGGTATTTTTGGCTTTTTGCTAGAAGTATGAAGAAACTTTGCATATTCGCCTCATTCAAAATGTATATAGAGTATATTTTTTAAAGGCAGTTATTGCATTAGGTTGCTACATGACCCCGACCACACTGCCTCCTCCTCCGCCTTCTCAGTCCCACACCCTTTGCTCGCTGTAAGACATGCATATGCATTATTAATAGAGCTGCCTCGGAGTGGGTGGGGCGTGTGGACTG